>CM040246.1:80124080-80186567 GCA_022545495.1 Chrysanthemum lavandulifolium
TGGATTGGGCTTGTGATTGGGCTTGGATATTTATAAGGATCCGTTTGGTTTAGTTATAACAACAAGGACCAATTTTGCAAATTTGCCAAACTTCAAGGACTGATCTTGCAATCTTTTTCAAACTTCTCACAAGGACCAAACATGACAAACATTTATAGAACAAGGACCATTTTTGCATAAAATCCATTTTTTAAAAGTCCAAGGACTAATTTTGCAAAATTTCAAAGTTTAGGAACTTTTCTTGCCAATTGACCAAAGAATCATTCAAGGATTTTTTTAAACAACTTAGAATACTTCAGGGACCTTGAATGATAAATTTCCACATTTTTGAATTCCAGGGACTAGATTTGACAACTTTTAAAACTTGGGGGACTAAAACTGCCAATTTTGAACACTTGATACATTTTTCATCTGATTTTGATATTTTTGCATTTAAAACACATAAAACACTGATTTGTGATATTTTGATCATTTTGATGTGTTTCTGAGTGTTTTCAGATGAATTTGCAGTTTAGATTACACAAAAATGATGAGTATTTAGACACTCATCATCCAGCCTAATTTATTTATTCTTAACTTATTCACAATATCGGTTCATCACCATTTATGTTTTTTGTGTTCTTGCTAAATGTCGTGTAAATTTTCGTAGGTCTTTGTCTCTTTGATCCTGCGTCAGTAAATATCTTTATTATATTAATTTAGGACAAAAGATTATTTATATATCAAGTGATCAATCTTCACATTTCATTTTTATTTGATCTAATTGATGAGATTAATCACAACAATTTAAAAACCCACTTTCATCATTTTTTTTCAAATATTAATATCTTTTAAACCGTTAATCGTTAAGCGAAAAAAACATATCATTGCGACGAGCATTTAATTATCTTTCTATATATGGGCATTTTGATATACTTTCGACTAAAAAAAATTTCGTATTTTCCGTTTTTTTAAAGTTTTTCGTTTTTTACGTTCATTGAAGTTTGTATTAAAAGACTAAAATACACGTTGGTCCCTAAACTTGTCTCGGAGGATCGCGATGGGGACGAACCTCGCCCTTTTCATCGCCACGGGTCCAAACAATAGCCATTAAATGCAGTTAGTCCCTTGACCACTAACACCTATGTCAGCGGCTCTTTTACATTAGATACGGAGGGTAATATAGTCCAATCACATTTATAACTCAACCTAGTTAATTCTAGCAAGCGGTTTACAGTATACCATCTTGATCGTTTCGCCTTGCTTCACACAACCTCACACACACTTTAACAATGGCGACAAGGAGCTTACTTGTACGGATGTAACCGATGAGATGGTAAAATATGTGAAGGCAAAATATGGGGATACTTGGTTAAAGAAGATGAAATGTCGATGAAATGTTTGATGATTTATGCAGATTTGCGAAAGAAGCTCAAGTGATGAAAGGTTAGTCGGGTTTTTGTATTTGTGTTATTGCCATTTTAAGGAGGAGCATAAATAACTCGATTTATTTGTGAAATCCGAGCGGTGTCGAATCATCAAAAGAGGATTATAGCAAGCTAAAGGTATCGACGATATGGTTGACTATGCCATGGCTACTTATGGAATAAGTGGGATGTAGGAGATGACATTCTTGATGTGATACTTGAAGACTTATGGGAAAATATGGGAATAAGGAGTCTCGAAAGGTTAGACTTTAGAGTGAGTGTTTACAAGCTAAGAAAGTTGTAATGGGTCAACTACGATTATTTTATTTTGTCTATCTTTCCGAGATACTAACGTGAAGGAAATGAAGTTGATGTCATCATTATTTCGAGACACATCGATGATGAGTGTGGGAACATGTCTTCTAAGACCACTAATTGAAAGGTTCCACTTCCCAAGCTTCCAAGGCGTCAAGGCTTCCGCTCCCAAAGTTGTATTTGGTCTTGTAGTTGTTGTGGGATGCTCCAAGCACAAATAGGAATGAGTGGTATGTGCCTCCCCTAAGGACCTCAAGTCTCCCCATGAATAACAAGCCTCCCATCAAAGTTCACTGTTATTTTTAGTTGTGGATGTAATGAAGATGTATAGTTTTGGTGATGATAGTTCTTGAAAACGATACTTGTTAACATGTATGTTTTGTTTCATATGGTGTAATTAGGTGGTGGTGTAGGTATATTTTGGAAATGTTGTTTTAATTTTGTAGTTTGCGGTTGCATATCCGGTTTAGGTGGGTGCTTGGGAAAACCCATTTTGACTTATAAGGTCAACATAAACCAAATTATTAGGATACCAAACCGAATTGTTAGTTTTAAAATCTCGCTTGTTTGACTTATAAAGTCAACATATTCAAATGTAACCAAAATTCAATTATTATAACAAAAGAAGCACACATATCGATTAAAGCTACATTTAGACCGAAAGACAACATAACATTTCTTGCTAGGAATTCACAACGATAAATGACTAGTAGGTGATCCATTTAGTCTGTCGATTGCAAGTTGGTTCAAGCGGTGTTTGTCTCGAGCGTTCTCTATTTGCTCTTTCGATTCTGGTGTTTCACGTGGTATTTGGCTTGGCGCTCTCCACTTGCTATTTTAGTTGTAGGTGGTTCACTTTGTTCTTCATCACCGCCCAAGGATGCACCAACACTAGTAGGTGCGAGAAATATAGACCCATCACATATCCACCACTATCTCCGTGGTTGTGTTTTCCTTGTAACACCATCTCTACCGATATAAGATGTGTTTCCCTTATCTCAAGGCACCTTTGGACAAACATACCACATGAAAGCTCTATAAGGTGGACGCCTTGCAAAAGGTCAATCCACCTGTTTTCCCTTTGAAGCCAACGAATAATGCATACCATTTGACAACCATTTTCTACATCCATGATGATAATATGGTGGTATGATAAACAATTGTCGACTTAAGATGTATTATATAAGTAGATGGGAGTTGTGGTTGTTGAACAAGTAGATAAGGAGTAAAGACAACATAAATTCTTACAAGCTAGTCAACTTATAAAGTCAACAAAAAAAACAAAAACATGTTCAAACATAATATTGTTGATATTACAAAATGGCTAGAAGAGTAAAGCCTACAACCTTAGAAAGTCTTTGGAATTTGTGACTTTCGGGCGTGAATTTTATCCAAAGACATATGGATGTCTTGGATATAACTCTTCCACAGACACTCCATAGTAAGTCGCCTCATACTCTGCATCTTCAAGCCAAATTTTCCTCTCCCATTCCTCTTCAATTCTTTTGTACATTCTCTCCTGTTCCAAAAACTGCTGGAATGCTTCTTCATCCAACCTGGACTGCTCTTCATTTTCCTCCAAATTTGTGTGTTCTTCTTCTTACTTGTAAAGAGCATCATAAAACTCTTGTTCCATATTCTTCCTTATATCCTCTTCATCCATCCACTTCAAAAATAATACATTTGCACATCAACTAGAATTTAAACACACTAGAACAATCGTTATACAAATGACAATTAAATGAATACATGTTGCCTTCGCCATCACAATGCTGCTTTCTACCTCGAACCTTACTTTCCTTTGTTGGTTTTGCTACCGATCCTTGTGACTAGACTTATTATGTCCAACAGTTTGACAATTGGAGCATTTAATCATGCTTACGAGCTCTAGATTTACCCATTTTGACTCAATTTCTCCGAAAGGGTTGGGTTTATGTATTTGAATTCAAATTTGTAGTAAAATGTAAGAATAAAGTGCTTGCTATAAGTTAATGCAAGACAGGATAGGGGACTAAAACCCTGTCCCTACACTCTAAATCTGTTTGACCAAGGACCATAGTTCCACCAACACCCAATACAATCAAAACCATATAACAACTCTCTTAGCGAATACAACAATTAACAACATAATTAACAATTAAAACACTAGAACATAACATATAGATTCATTAACTTCATATTAAAACACTAGAACATAAATATTGATTACATATTTTCCAAAAAAAAAAGGAAAACATAACCATAGCATTTCCTTCTCAACACTTCCTAAGATGATCAAGGAAGTTGTTCCTATCACACACCGTGAGTGTGTCGACGAGATCATCCTCCTTATCTCCAACGCCTTCAAGACATTAGCCTTTTGCACATTGCGAAGATCTCGATAACCTTGTAGTTCATCACCGTAGTTGAAAGCCTTGATCTCGGAGATGTATTGTTGGGTTTCCTTCATACCCGAATCAAGTCGGTCAAAGTGTTTTGGAGTCCTTTAGAAATTTTGATGTCCTTATCGCTTTCTCTCGATAAAAGAGAGAAATCGAGTCAAACATGTAGTCAAGTTCGAAGATTTGGCGAGTTCTTCATGTAGTGGGAAGTCGACCATTGGGAGGTTGTTTCTTGTGATTGTTGGTATGCAAATGATATAGTGTATTAACCAATAAATACCAAAACAATGGACGTTCCAAATTCGAGGACTAATTGTGAAGTTAGTAAGCGGAGAAAAGTCAAGTTTGTGTGACAAAAATACGTGGAAATTTTAAGTGCAAAAACGGTGGTGGCCAAATTGAGGACCAATTGTGACATTTTAAACACAGTACCGCAACTTGGCCTTTGCCTTCCTTGATACGCATATACACAATTAATATGGTTGGAATCACCAAAAGAACCCAACTAACAAGATCCGAAACCATAAACACTATCATAATAACCCGACCCATTTAACAAAATCCAATCAAAGCGAAACCTAACATACATCCACACTCACGCATGAAACACACATCTAGTCAAACCCATTCTTAAAAACCAAAAACTAAGAATGAAGGATGAAGCATATTCGTCTCACGTTTAAGGATGTCAAGGAAGAAGAAGAAGGTGAAGTCCTGTTAAGAATCCACTATAATGGGGTTTTAATTATAGCCCACTCGTGTATGAGCGAGGTTCATTAATTAATATGTGTGCCTTTACCACGGATAGGGATATATTTAGTTCAAGCCTTGATAATGTGTTATCGAGATTAATGAACAAAATGGGCGTTGTTTTCTATGATCCTAAACAATCCTAGAAAATGGTTTGCATTTGATTCATCTTGATGTTGATGTTCATACTTTGTTTGGAATGGTTGAAACAAATGACTCGATTGATATCTTCATAGCCCACAAGCCCCAAAGTTATCACAATTTTACTTAAAAACATCGTTTGAAGTTGTGGGTTGGGTAGAGCAGGATGCTAACTTTTGGATGCTTAGTCAAACACCTTTAGGACTACAAGTCAATGGCGGGGGATAGCTAAGGAAGAATGCGGGGAGTGGAACCGGGACACCAAGAGTGAAAGGTGGGATAGTAATCAAGGACGAAGAAGGGGTTGTAGCTAAACAAAGGGACAAAATTAAAGGAAAGGAAAAGGAAAGATGGTTGATGAAGAGGAGGTTTTGCCCGAGAAAAAAGGGGAGAAGTTGTTCAAGAATTTAAGCGAGGTTTAGATGGGAAGGAAGGCCAAAATGGTTGAGTTTGCGGGGTTTGATGTTGAGAACTTGCACAGGTTTGACTTGGAGGGAAGGTGAAAGGGTTGGTGGTCTTCTGCAGATGTTTCAAGCGGTGTTAAGACACCCTTTCGAACAAAGAAAGATTACAAAGCTGCGTCCTAGCACTCTTCGCCCAAAGGCGACCCTAGGTGATGTTTGTTGATGAATAACATGTCATGTGTTAAATTCCATTAACACTGTAACACTCAGTTCATAACTTATATGTTTGTAATTTGTATACTTGTTTTTGCGAGACAAGGTTGCGGACATCATCAAGTTAGGCCTAACAGTTTTGTACATTCAACAGTTTCGGATATCAATCACATTTGTGTAGATCGTTTGAAGGTTCATCGGTTGAGCGTTTTGAAGTTGGGCCCAAATTCATCTTTTATATTTTTGTAGCAATTAGTAAATTAACATGTATCGGACAATGACTCCGTGGTATCGGTTATGTTCGGTTTCATCAAACACTTGTATATAGTTGGTCGTTATAAGTCAACTAGCTAAGTAGTTGATAATGTATAAATTGTTTGTTAATCCTGGGTAAATTTATGTGAGCTATTACTTTCTTTACCAGTTGACGTTTATGAAGTCATACTTAAGTGGTGAGGACTCAGGAACACTGATATTATTTGTTCAAACAATATCCCTTTTTTTTTGTGGAATAGTTCTTGGGTTAGAATTAACTAGGTTGAGTTATAAATGTGATTGGACTATATTACCCTCCTGTATCTAACAGAAAAGAGCCATTGACATAGGTGTTAGTGGTCAAGGGACGAATCTGGCATTTAATGGCTACTGTTTGGACCCGTGGCGATGAAAAGGGCGAGGTTCGTCCAATCGCGATCCTCCGAGACAAGTTTAGGGACCAACGGTGTATTTTAGTCTATTAAAAAATCATATATGATTAAACACTAATTTGAATATCACATGTCATATTTGTGTTAAATCATATATGATATGTAATATCACATGTGATATTAGTGTAAAATCACATATGATATACATATCATATCACATGTGATATTACATATCATATATGATTTAACACTAATATCACATGTGATATTCAATTTAGTGTTTAATCATATATGATTTTTCATGCAAATTTCGACGAAAAAAAAAAAAAAAAAAACGAAAAAACGTGAAAAAATGATTTTTTTTCCGAAAGTATTTATCAAAGTGCCCATCTATAGAAATATATATAATTGCTCGTCGCGACGGTGTAAATTTCGTTTAACGATTAACGGTTTAAGATATATTTAAATTATAAAAAATAGGTGAAATAATAAAATGCTTTTAATCTCAGTTATTGATTTCTTTTTAGATGGATGGTGGAGATGAGTTCCTTGATATGTGAGAAAAGTTTGTATGTAAAATAACTCTCCTCTATTATATTTTACTTGTTACTTTTTCTCTCAAGTATTAAATTAGCTAGAGACCTATAATTAATATTTAAGAAACCAGATAAAAGCACGCGGTGTCTGGCTTGTCGTGCCATGCTGACAGACTCGCCGTGACATCGGCCTCCCTCGCCGTCGCTAGCCATCAACTCCCTCGCCACCTGCAAGACGAAGATAAAAAGTTTACTTTTGTCATTTTATTTTATTTTATTATTATTATTTTTTTGTAGAGGTTTGATTTCAATTGTGTGTGTAGTGTGTGTGTGAAGATTGGAGAAGAAAATGCGCTTTATTTATTTATTTATTTATTTTTATTTTTTTTATGAGGTTAAATTGGGTTGGGCTTGTGATAAAACGTTAACATTCAAGTTGTTGTTGTTTTTTTTTTTTTTTTTTTTTTTTAAATATGTTGTATAGTATGTTTGTTTTAATAAATAAATTTAGTTTATTTGGAAATGTGAAAAAAAATTGTAAATGGTGGGCCCAAATGAGTAAGTTGAGGTTTGTTGTGAGTGAGAGGGTGGTTATTTGTAGATGTTTGTTAGAGGGGAAGGTGTCATAACAAGCCATCATCACTTCATCAGTGACACCTCAGCGCCACATCAGCATCTCATTTCTCCACAACTAACCACAACAAACCCCCCTCACTCATAACAAACCTCAACCTCTTCATTTGGGACCCACCACTATCACTTTATTTTTTTTATTCAATTTCATTTCCAAATAAACTAAATTCATTTCATTCAAAATAAAAATACAATACATAACTTAATAAAAAACATACGAAACATAAAATAAAGATACGAAAAAAAACATACGCAAGAAATACATCAAATTATAACGAAACTAATTATTTGGATTCTGTTATTGAAATTGTCCCCATTGAATTTGTTGCCAAACATGCTCGATGAGACATCGTTGAAGCTTTGCGTGTTTGCGTTTATCATGTAGTTCTTTGGCTTTTTTCCTTTGCAATTGGCAACGTTCAATCCATGTCTGTTGTAAATTTGGTGTCGGAGAAATATACGTTTCAGCAATGTCGGATATCACAAATTGTTCATCTTTCAAAATCATGTTATGCATTATGATGCACGCGTACATGATTCTCCGTAACTTGCCAATAGTAAATTGTCGCGCCGGTTGGGCAATGATATGCCAACGTCCTTGGAGGACACCAAAAGCTCTTTCGATATCTTTTCGAGCACTTTCTTGTTTCGCTTTGAATGCGGCATTTTTTGGGTTAGTTGCAGCTGTAAATGACTTGACAAAGATGCCCGCTCAAGTAAATTCATCGACTAGATAATACCCTTGCTTAAATTTACACCCGTATACTTCAAACTCAACCTCGGGCGATGTCATCAAGCAAGTCGTCAAATAACGGAGAATTATTTAAAACCGTTAGATCGTTATTCGCACCCGCTACCCCAAAAATGCATGCCAAATCCACAAATCGTAGGAAGCAACGGCTTCAAGCATTATAGTTGGATATTTTTATCACCTCTATGAAATTGGCCTTGCCATTCTTTCTGACGATTTTCCAATCCCGGTGCATACAATAGATGCTCCCCAACATTCCCGGAAGCCCATGAACAGTGTTATGTGCATGGTATAAGTGACGAATGTCATCCTCATCTGGTTTTCTTAAAAACTCCTTAATAAATAGATGGATTATGCACATAAGAAAAAAATCTAGGCAATCGCGTGCACAATGTTCACCTATTTGTAAATACTCATCGAACGCATCAGGTGCTATCCCGTAAGCCAATTGGCGTAGGGCACATGTGCATTTCATAATCACACTAAAACTCATTACACCCCTACCATCGGGTCGCACTCTAAAGAAATCAAAATGCTTAGGAGAATGATGATGAGTTTCAATATATGTTTCAATACCTTATACTATTTGTAGAAATAGACGACGGCTCATACGATATCGACGCTAAAATTATCGTCGTATATTTTGGGTTGTCACCAAAATAGTCGACAAGTAGGCGTGCTTGAACTTCACGTTCACGAGGGACGTGTGTGATGCTTTGAAGGACCGGCTTCTTGTTCCCGCAACGTTGCTTTGCCTCGAACTTTGAATAAACATTTCTAGTTAGTTAACTCTTCAAGGTCACTTTCAGGAATAAGATGATTCACTCGTGTAACTCATGTTTCAAAGAAGTTTGAAATGGTTTAGTATTTTGATTGAATATGATAAAAATTGTAGGATATGATATGTTATTTATAGAGTGGTGGGATTTAAAAAAAAAAAAAAAAAAAGGTTTTGTATCCGTTATTAAGCGGATAAAATTCAAAATATAAACGTTGGTATCCACTTTTTGTCAGAAGAATGCCTCGTCGTCAAAACGACGAACCCACCCACGGCGAGCGTCGCCGGTGTGGCGGCGAACGACGGCGAAGCGCCAGCTAGGACCACGGCGAGGCACGGCGGCCCGACACTTTCCCCTCTTATAATGATGTGGAGGTGATGTGGCACCCGTGGATCTCGAATGAAGAGGTGTGCCTTGTTGAGACATCTAATGCTCTAAGAAATCATATATCCACTTGGTAATTAAGGGCTCGTTTGATTTGTTGCCAGGAATGACAATGGGTATCGGATTTGGAATGAGGTGGAATGATAATGGGTATGAAAAAGTGTATCATTACGATTGTTTATGTTTGGTTGATAAAATATAGTATGAAAAAGTGTATAGATATTTTAATTTTGTAGTGAAAAAAAGAGGGGTCCACGGGAATGGATTTCATAGACACCAAATTGGTGTGTAATGAATCTATAACTATGATATACCCATTTCATTACCGGGCCCACAAAACAAAACAAAACAAACACCGACTATGAGCTTTTGAAATCGTGAGTCCCATTCCCATTAATGCAAACCAAACGGGCCCTAACTAATTACCATTTACCATATGTCAACTTGATGGATATACCTCAATGCAAGAAACACATGCTATTACATAAAAGATTAGAAAAGATTGTTCTCATTAAAAATTCAAAAGTTGGCAAGATTTTCCTATGATACGAAATAAATAAAACAGAAAATCAGTGAAAATATCTTCACAGTCAATTCAGAGATTGGGTTAAAACAAAAAACTAAAATAAATAAATAAATAAATAAATAAAATTTAAACGTGTGTTTTCATTGTAGGGCCTGTATACATCGAATCATTCATATCTATTAGCCTACATATAGTGGCATCAGGTCTGCAAGTATATTTGTCCTAGGAGGCAAAGAAGAGAACAGACGAGGTTTATTGGCGCAAAAAGATGGCTCTAACCGGGCAACTAGTTAAGAAAGTTGATATCTCCTGCCGTGGCCACTTGGTCCATGAAATCTACAAGCACAAACCAAATGACGTCTCAATCCTAGCCCCCGATAAGGTTCAAGGTTGCGATCTCATTTCTGGTGAATGGGGTGTACCTGGATCTGTCATTTTGTGGCGATTCATGCATGGTAAACTGCTTTCATTTTACTTTGTCGTAAAACAAATATGTTTACTTCTATTCGAGATATTAAATTAGTACATAACCTTCTTTTTGAAAGGCAAATTTCATTAACACTCTCTTGCAAGATGCTAAAGGAAAAGATACTACAACATATATGCAAGCAGATTCGGATCAAGGATCCAATCGTTCCAAAGTGAGAGCGATTTTTTAAACCTATGAACAGTCCAAGCAAGAATGACCCAGAAGACTTTAATGTCTTCCTCAAGTGTATATTAATTAGTCTATAACATAATATACTAAATACGGTTATTCTTTGTAGATGGAGAGCCACATACCATGAAAGAGATAATTGAAGAAGTTGACGATGAAAATCACAAAATTGTGTTCAAGGTTATTGAAGCGGACCTTTTGGAGCACTATAAGGCCTTCACCATCACTTTTCATATTGAAGAGATGGGGGATAAGCAGTTCATAGTCTGGACTATAGATTTCGAGAAGGTGGATGCAAGTAAACCTGATCCAACAATATTTATGGACTTGCTCGGTTTTGCGTCAATGATATGGATACTCATTTCCTAAAGTCGGCATGACTTATCAAAAGAAAGTGATTGTGCAATAAAGTTCGCCTATCCGGTCCATTCATGATGAATCTGATCTGGTGCTTGCATGTATTTCTATTGTGTCAGGCTCGTTTTACTTCATATGTGATTTCAAGTATTTTATTTTGTAATTTCCGGTTTTATGTATGATATTAGTACTGTTTCTATTAGCAGGGGGAGAAAACACATCCAAGAAATGAAATAGTAGTATCTATCTGAAGCCATAGTCAAGAGTGAAACCTAAAAATCGGATCCAGTCTCACCAAAGGGTAAAGCTACTACGGCCATCGTTTTAGGCCTCAGAACTTTTATGGCCCCCAATTTTCTAAAGCACCGTCATCTATTAAGTCGTAATATTTATTCTTCACCATCGCCTTTAGGGCCCCAAAATTTTATAGATCCCTCTAATTTACTAAAATACCAGTACTTGATACAATTTAAGATCTAACACCACATCTAGCTTTACCTTTGTTCTTTAGGCCTAAATTTTATTAAATACTAAGTCATCATTTTAGTTTTATGAAAATGATCAAGATCGTTTTTTGGGGCAAAGGAAAACAAAGAATTAAGCTCATTTTAGTAATTTTTAGGCCCCCGGTTTACTAAAAGGGTGAAAGCTAAAGATCAACGCATCTTTTCGAATTACACATCTAATTAATATATTTTGTGAAAGGTAAAAGTTACTAACATACTTTCAAATTTCACTCGATCTAGCTAATATGACTGTTGGTAGTAGGTTACAGGTCACCTTGGCGAAAAATTTGCGCAGTTAGTCCTCTATGACTAACGACCGTTAGCTAGATGATAACGAAAAAAAAAAAAAAAAAAAAAAAAACTTTAAAATTTTTAAAAAAAACGTAAACTTTTATAAAAAAAACATAAAAATATAAAAAAAAAATAATAATTTTTTAAAAAATTTTAAAAAATGTAATTTTTTAAAAAAAACGTAAAATTAAAAAAAAAAAAAAAAAAAAAACCGTAAAATTTTTAAAAAAACGTAAAATTTTTAAAAAAAAAAACGAAATTTTTTTTAAAAAAAAACGTAAAAATTTTTATTTTTTTTTTTAAATAATTTTTTTTTTTTTTTTAAACGTAAGATTTTTTTATAAAAAAACGTAAAAATTTTAAATTTTTTTAAATTTAAAAAAAGCGTAAAATTTTTGAAATTTTTAAAAAAGTAAAATTTTTTAAAGTTTTTTTTTTTAACGGTCGTTATCATCTAGCTAACGGTCGTTAGTCCTAGAGGACTAATCTGCACAAATTTTTCGCCAAGGTGACTGGTAACCTACTACCAACAGGTCATATTAGCTAGATCGAGTGAAATTTGAAAGTATGTTAGCTAGTTTTGACCCTTAACAAAATATATTACTAGATGTGACTGAAAAAGACGTCATCTTTACTTTCACCCTTACTAAAATGCGATACATGTTAGAATTTGTGGCCACATCGGTTTTATCTCTATTCTTTAGGCTTACAGACTATCATACATCAAGTCCATCATTTTAGTTTTATAAAACGGATTAAGATCTTTTTTTAAGGTAATGGAAAAAAAATGAATTAAGCTCATTTTTGTGATCCAATTCTTAAAGAGTAATTGATAGGGTTGTAAATGAACTAAAGCTAGATTATCTGTTTTTGAAGTGTTCTTATACTTTTTTGATTACGTATTTTTTGTGCTTTTTGTTTAGAGTGTTAATAAATGAATACGAAGAAACTTTCTTATACAATGAGCACGAGCATAATATTTCTTCCGCTTAATTGTTTTAAATATTCATGTAGGCTTTGTTTGATTAAATGTTCACGAAAAAACACATACAAGCACTTGATTAAATTTTGTCGTCTTAACCCTACTTCTAGATCACCAAAACAATGACGGAGAAAATGATTGTTGAATAATTCCAACTAATTAATAGAGCACAACTGCCCACCTATGTCACATCTTTTTTGCAAAGATTTCTTTCGATAAAGTGGATATATTTTAGCACTATGTCGAATTGTCGATACACACATATCACTGCTTTATTATATGAAGTAAGAAAATGATTTATCATTCTTTCGTATCATAAGGATATTTAAAAAAAATTGTTAGATAGTATAGTTTACTCAATAACTTTTTTTAAATACTTAGAAAAACTAATTTGAATATTATTTCGTGTCGTTGTTTGGCTTCATTCTGGTGAATAATACGAGAGAGGAAGATGATGACGACACCATAATTTTTGAGTTTTTTCAGACTTTAAACCCGTTTTATATTTCAAAGGTAAAAAGTATAGTTTAAACTCATCAATACAAAAAATAAACAAATAAGCTTAATAAATTACAATAAGCCTCAGTTAAATCCATTAATATCAAGTGAAATACAGCTTCAACCAAGTGGTTCTCCCTGTAAACAGGGTCTTGGATCCATGTACCTCATTTAGTTGGATTATATCATCACAGGCTTAACAATTTATTTTAACAAAAAAATATGTTTTTTTAAAATCCAATATGCTCATATAAATAACAGCTCTATCAATCAAGAATTTTCAGAAGCAGAACTGGCTTAAAGCTGTGAATTTAATCATCACTGCAATAGATTAAAAAACATATTTAAATGATATAATAAAAAGTTGGCTCAGATTAAGAAATTCAACCATTTAATCCTATACTTCACAGATCACTCTCAGAAGCGCGGATAATTTATCGTCATAGCCAATAAGAAAAATTATATAAAAAATATAGCGGATATTTTTGGAGATAAAACAGATATTTATTTAGAAAAAAAGGCTTAAGGTGTGTTGGGCACATCATAAATATAAATTTTATAGAAAAAAAATGTATGTAGCCGACAATTTGACACAGAAACAACCATGGAAAAAGTTAGGTACAGTGGCTGAACTGCAACACTTGACGGCAGAAAAATATGATTTAGCACAAGCATTGGGGCTTACTTCTTCATTTTTTATATATTGTTTCGGAGAAGCCCGGGGTGCCACATGCGGATTAATAACAAATTTATATAAAAAAGTAAGAACATATGGATTGTGAGAAGATGGTTTGATGTTTGAGGCTGTGATGGTTATGGTTGCAGGACTTGCAGAGGTTGGATTATATAGGTGATTTTGAAATACAACAACAACAATACTAGAAGTAGGGGTGTTCATCGGTTCGGTTATCGGTTTGTTCGGTTTGTTCGGTTCGGTTTGTTCGGTTAAATTTATTTTTTGGGTATAACCGAAAACCAAACCCTCAACCGAACCGAAAACCGAACCGAAAACCGAAAACCGAACCCCCAATAACCGAAAACCGAACCGAATAACCGAACTTTTTTTTTTAATTTTTTTTTATAATTTTTTTATAATTTTTTCATTTATTTATATGTATTTTTTGAAAAAAAAAATAATTTTCAAGCTTAAAAATATTATATATATATTATAAAAGAGTTTTAATATATTTTTTAATATAAATATATAAAATATATATATATTTATTTAATTTCGGTTTCGGTTCGGTTTTCGGTTGGAATGGCTAAAACCATAACCGATCCATAAACCGAACTTTTATTTCGGTTCGGTTCGGTTTTGGCAATTTCGGTTCGGTTACGAGTTCGGTTCGGTTATTTTCGGTTCGGTTCGGTTTCGGTTTTCGGTTTATTCGGATATTACTCAACCCATGAACACCCCTAACTAGAAGTGAAATGTTTGCTGTTTGGGCTTTTAGGGTTGGCTGTAAAATTGGGCCGTCCCTTCGCTTTATGTCAGCACTAAACTAAAAATAAAATTTAAAACTGCATTTAGTAAAACACATCTACAAGACTATAACAACCAAACACACGTTAACAGAGCTTGGTGCATTTGGGCGCGTGTAAGTGTTATACATATCGCCACGTCATTTTTATCTTATAACATTTTTAAAAAACAAAATAAAAAACGCCGTACTAATAACAATCCTATAAAATGCTAAAAAAACCGCACTCACTAAAAAAATATATATATAGTTGACCAAAAACGATCGCTATTTGGATGGCTATGACTCTATAACATGAGACCTCCGGTGAAGCTATAACAAGTGTAGCAGCACCATAGGGGCACAAATGACCCTATAACATGTTATAGATGCACTGCACTGTGCCCTCTAATAATAACGTTATTGATTCATTAGGATGGTCTATCCTTAACACCGAGCATGACTTCGATAAAGGTGTAAGATGACATTTAGTGTCACTGATGACACTAATAAATTAATAATTACTTTAGGACAAATGATGTTCTTAATATATCATACACTCAACAAATTCATTATAGTTGGTGACGAGTGATGACTAATCGTTGTTTCTTTACATTATTTTTATTTTTGGTATATCTGGGTTTTTGATTCGGTATTTTGAGCCGACTAATCTCAGGACGATTACTTTTTTTGATAGTTCGGAGTCGGCGCAGGTGAACCTCCGTGGCCAATGGGAGATTAATTTTCTCCCAAAGATTCGAACCCAAGACCTCTAAGCACTTTCGTCCTAAAAGACTAAATCCTTACCAGTTGGTCACCCCGATTGGTTAAAAAAAAGTCAATAACTTCTTTATTTTTATTTTCAATCGTCCAAGGTTGATTATAATGGTCAGCTTAGTTGTAAAATCTTTTATATAATAAAACAAAACTTTAAATGAGGACTTTCTCATTTAAAAACACTAAAAATTTTCTCTTATTAAGTAATAATTAATTTAATTGAGTTTTTCTTTTTCTTTTTAAATAAGTAGAAAAAAACTTTCTTATGTGGATAAAATAAGTAGAAAAAAACGTTTTTCAGTTATGCGGTAAAAAAGAAAAAGAAAATATATATGTATTTGCAAGTTATTTATTAAAAAACAGGGACTAAAAAAAAATGTGTGTCTGTAAAATCAAAGCTAAAAAAGCACACACTTTCTTTTTCTAGCGCAAAACCTTCACTTCAATCTTCGTAGTCTCCATCTTGTCAATCGATTTGTATGTTCTTTTATAACTCAATTCAACAATCATGATATGATTTTTTTCTTTCTATTTATCAAATTTACCTTTATTGATTATCACTTTCTTAGTGCAACTAAGGGCGCTGATTGAGGTAAAAAGGTACAAGGGAATCCTCAAATTTGCTACTTCACTTGATGAATTATAAAGAAATATGGCCTATCCGCGCACTTTGTATTTTTTTCAGATGAAATGGATACTTGTGTTTATCGGCCTAAATGGCTTTCTTCAATTCTAATATATAGCATATCTCCGAGCAATGTTTTTAAGAGAGCATCTCAAAAGCTTTAAGGTTTTAAAATTTTAATTTTACCCATGTTTTTAAGACATACGATGTATGTTGACCAATTTCCTAAAATCAGAATAATATAGTACTATTTGTTTTAGAAGTGATTACTTGATATAGAATGATAAGTTGTGATAATCAAATAATTAGTTGTATGAGTGGGTGACAACCTCTGATTGTTTATATGGAAAATGACCCCTCAATAATTATATAATAAGCATTTTGGTCCTGGACTTTTCCCCGGTTGGAATACTATTGATACTTGGTAACACTTGATGAGGGTTGTGACTTCTCGGTTAAATGTCTTAGAAAGTTGGTTGATTTAAAGACTCTTAGTGCTTGCTTAAAAAAAAGATTGTTAGTGCAAATATTATGATATTTAATCTATACAGTCTCATTTGTTTTGATTGATGACACACATGAAATTCGTATTCAATTTGTTTTATGTGTTTTTTTTATCAACAAAATTTCTCCACCAAATTTATTAAAGTTTAACTAAAATTAATTTAATTTTGACTTTTTTTAACCAATCATATCGCACGATTTTGCTTACGTGACGAAATCGAGCTTTTTTATTGGTCTAATTGTTTTTTCAATAAGAATGAATAGAGAAAACTACTCCGAAATAATGTAATTCTTTTATTATATAAAGATTCTACGGGAAATTAACCATTTGTGTTTGAAGAATTTAACACCCAAATCTGAATTATCAAACCAAACAGTATTAGAATCATTATATTAACTCACATCCATTCTTAGGGACAAGTTATCCTGAGGCATATGTGTTATACACAGTAGGTGTTATTTTAAGTATAAAGAGTAGTGTGATTAATGTAAGTCCATAGCCTTATTTACAGTATACGTTTTGATGATTCTATTATCTAATAAAAAGGTAGAAATACTTGAAAACGCAATTTGACTATTATTTAGTGTCGTTGTTTGGCTTCATTCTCGTGAAAACTACGAAGAGGAAGATGATGACGACACCATAATTTATGAGCTTTTCAGACTTTAAACCCGTTTTATATTTCAAAGGTAAAAAGTATAGTTTAAACTCATCAATACAAAATCTATAAAATAACTTAAATAAGCTACATTAAGCCTCAGTTAAATCCATTAATATCTAGTGAAATACAGCTTCAACCAAGTGGTTCTCCCTGTAAACAGGGTCTTGGATCCATGTACCTCATTTAGTTGGATTATATCATCACAGTCTTAACAAATTATTTTAACAAAAAATATATTTTTGAAAATCCAATATGCTCGTTAAATAATGACTCTATCAATCAAGAATTTTCGTAAGCGAATCGGCTTAAAGTGTGAATTTAATCATCTTTGCAATAGATTAAAAACATATTTAAATGATATAATAAAAGTTGGCTCAGATTAAGAAATTCAACCATTTAATCCTGTACTTCACAGATCACTCTCGAGCAGCGGATAATTTATCGTCATAGCCAATAAGAAAAATTATATAAAAAATATAGCGGATATTTTGGAGATAAAACAAAGAAAATAAAACCTCACGTTAACACCGCCTTAAATATGTGCCACGATGACTAGACCTTTTCCCAGTAGATTTATTTAGAAAAAGGCTTAAGGTGTGTTGGGCACATCATAAATAAATTTTATAAAATAAAATGTATGTAGCCGACAATTTGACACGAAACAACCATGGAAAAGTTTGGTACAAGGTTGAACTGCAACACTTGACGGAGAAAAATATGATTTAGCACGAGCATTGGGGCTTACTTCTTCATTTTTATATATTTTTTCGGAGAAGCCGGGGTGCCACATGCGGATTAATAACAAATTTATATAAAAAAGTAAGAAAACATTTGGATTGTAAGAAGATGGTTTGTTGTTTGAGGCTGTGATGGTTATGGTTGCAGAGGTTGTTGGATTATATAGGTGATTTTGAAATACAACAACAACAATACTAGAACTTAGAAGTGAAATGTTTGCTGTTTGGGCTTTTAGGGTTGGCTGTTAAATTGGGCCGTCCTTTCGCGTTATGTCAGCACTCAGCAGCACTAAACTGAAAATAAATTTTAAAACTGCATTTAGTAAAACACATCTACAAGACTATAACAACCAAACACATGTTAATAGAGCTAGGTGCATTTGGGCGCGTATAACTGTTATACGTATCGCCACGTCATCTTTATCTTATAACATTCTTAAAACACTTTCGTCCTAAAAAGCTAAACCCATACCAGTAGATCACCCCTATTGGTTAAAAAAAAAGTCAATAACTTCTTTATTTTTATTTTCAATCGTCCAAGGTTGATTATAATGGTCGTCTTAGTTGTAAAATCTTTATATAATAAAACAAAACTTCAAGTGGAGATTTTCTCATTTCAAAAAACTAAATTTTCCGTTATTAAGTAATAATTAATCTAATTGAGTTTCTTTTTCTTTTCTTTTTAAATTGAAAAACAAAATAAAAGCTAAAACTTCCTTATATGGATAAAATAAGAAAAAAAAGTTTTTAAGTTATGCGGTGAAAAGAAAAGACACATGTACTTGCAAGTTATTTACTAGAAAACAGGGACTAAAAAAAAGCGGGTCTGTAAAATCAAAGCTAGAAAAGCATCCACTTTCTTTTTCTAACGCAAAAGCTTCACTTCAATCTTCATAGTCTACGTCTTGTCAATCGATTTGTATGTTTCTTTTATAACTCAATTCAACAATCATGATATGATTTTTTTTTCTATTTATCAAATTTTCCTTTTCAGTTTCAACAATGTAATGATTTGAATCGAATTAATGGAAAACCTAATCCGATTTGTTTTTTTTTTTGTTTTTTCTTTTTCCAATTAAATGATTGACTTAATTCGCTAATGCGATTTGCTTATTGTTTGTTTTTCATATGCAGCTATGATAATTTATATTCAAACTTGATTTGTATATTAGTGTTGATGTTTTGCGGATAATTCAAAATTTACTGATGATTGTGGCTAAAAGTTCATTCGAATTGGAGTTTGTGTTTATACAATTGTTAATACACTACTCAGTTTTTTTTCTTTTCTTTTTTTTTATATTGAACATGAGACTTCTATGGAACAACTCTACCTTTGATCAAATTTTAGTAGTTGAAGATGGCATGGAAGGAAAATACATAGTTATTCTCTCATACTATATAGTATGGAGGGTCCGCCATATTAATTTATCGTGTTATTTGATTACTTTTTCATTGCTTAATTTATGTTTTGTTAGAATTAGTAAATAAGGACCCAACCCATTAGTTAACCTAGTTTAGCCTTCAAGCTAAGAAAGGCTTATTTATACTCCTGTAGTTTTAGTCTTTCATTATCAATTTAAATAAAATCATTAGTTAAATATCATTGTTCTTTACATGGTATCAAAGCAAGGTTTTCGTACACATTAGGGTTTCGTTTTAGTTTTGGAGAACATTACCGGTGTGAGTATTGATCTATTTTAGGGCTTCCAGAATAAGTTTCTCACCTGTTCCCCGAGGGATGTAGTCTTGGTTGTCAGGTTTTGATTTTTGATTATGTTTATGTTTTGAGGTTTGCAATTGTTTCTTTGTTTTATCTGTTCTTAGAGGTATTGTTTGGGGTTTTCTGGTTGTGATTCGTTTTGGTAATTAAGGTTTTGTTTGAATATTGAATCTGGAATTATGGTTAATGACATGAAGAATGATGGGGCATCTGGCAATAGTTCTACTGATGGACTTCTGGTAGTGATTCGAATCACATATAGCAAACTTGATGGCTCCAACTTCTTTGCATGGAGCAAAACCGTTCGTATCCATCTACGCAGTATTGGAAAAGCTTCTCATCTTATAGATAAACCTCCTACTGATGAGACTAAGGATCAATGGTTGCAGAATGATGCTCGGTTGTTCTTGATGATTAGGAACTCTATCGAACCATCTGTGATTCCTTTACTTGATCATTGTGAGTATGTAAAGGAATTGATAGATTATTTGGATTTTTGTATTCGTGATGTAAGAATATCTCTGACATATAGTGTGTGCAAGGCTTTTCATCGTGGAGAACAACAAGATCACTCATTTACCGCTTATGTTATGGAATTCAAGAAAATGTATGAGGAATTGAATTCTCTTCTCCCTATGAGTGCTGATGTGAAAGTGATGCAAAAGCAAAGGGAACAAATAGCTGTAATGAGATTTCTGAGTGGTTTACGATCGAAATTTGATTCTCTTAGATGTCAATTCTTGAATGAGACAGATATCCCATCTCTTCAAGACACATTTGCTCGTGTTATTCGTAATGAGACTCTCCAGTCTCCTCATACAATGGCTTCTAATAGTGCTCTTGTTAGTCGTGGTGGATTTCAAGGTGGTTATAGGAATGGTAATACTGATCGAGTTGGTGATTCTGATAAGGTTTTAAAATGTACCTTTTTGAGGGGTCGTTTAAGCCCTTATTTGATCACTTTTGTATCCGTTATTACTTAATATCGTTCCATTTCACTTTTTAGGTATCTTGAAGGCAAAATCTTTGGAATGACACTTATTCGGACGAAAAGGCGCGAATATGCGAAGAAAATGGCCAAAGTCAAGAATCGAGACACTCAGTCGCTAAAAGCGAAGGGGACGGCGTCAGTGTTATCTGTGACGCCGTCGGACCACTTTTGTGACGGCCAAGAGCCAAATTGCTTATTTTCAAGTGATGGCTTCATGTTTTAAAAGAGTAGGTCGTCGCAACTCGCACGACCTAGATTTGATCCAGACGACGTCAAAGATCGGAAGGGGGCGTCACAAGCATAAGGTGACGCCGTCGCAAGACTAACGCGCCAAGACGAAACCCTAATAACGGCGACCAACGGCATCACAAATCAAAGGGTGACGCCCGCATATGTAATCTTATATATAGAATCCGAATTTTTTAGTTTTCGGTGTGTAGTCTTTTGGAGTAAAACCTAAACCGAACCAAGGTCGTTTTGTACAAGATTTTAGGTTCTAAACCCTATCTTACATCAAGATAAGTGTTTTACTTCATTAATTCAATTATGTCTTCAATTACTTGTGTGTATGCTTGCATGTTTCCCATGTCCGGCTAATTTACTTGTGTGTTTGCTTAGGAAATATGAAACTTAATTATTGAATATTGATTGGTTGTCTCTTATCTTAATTGTTAATGATCTAGTATTGCGATAGGTCATTCGTTGTGTAGTTAATGCTTGATTAATCTTTTTGTTGAACCTTAGCTTATAATACCTAGAGTCATTGTAGGCTAAACCATCCGAAGAGTACCTTAGAGTTGAGTTTATAAATCCTAGAGATTTTGTAGGCGATAACCTTTGGTAGTTTCAAAGAGTTAGGGATAAACGCATACCCTACGACCTTAGACACACAACGCGATTAAGAATAAGGACGTGACAATTCAACCATCAATAGGAGATAATTAAGGAGTAATAAAACCTAGGTAAACACATCTTTAAATCATCATACGAGCACACAATAATTAGACATAGACTACATACACCTTAGCTAAGATAATTAGATAGTAGAAGTAATCGGTAGAAATACCAACCCCCAAATCGTAATTTCAATTTTCTAAAAACATAAAAAGATAAAAATAATCTTCTTCAACCCCAATCTTAGCGTAGTAACTTCTCACTAGCATTCTTATTCCCCAGAGAACGATATCAATTCCGTGGCTTACCCTAATACTACACTACAACGATTAGGTTCATCGCTGGGGTGTTGAAAAACTTGCTCGACGAAAGGAAGTTCCTTTGACCCCGAACGACGCGTGTAGCGTTATCAAGTTTTTGGCGCACTGTCGGGAATAGAATAGCTAGTTAGAGTCCACCTCATTTAGGTTTCTTTGCTTGATTCCTATCAAGTAAATTTTTTTCCCATTTTAGCTTTCTCGTAGTCTATCCCCCTTCTTCGTGACCTTTGTTAGTAACCCCATCACTTTTCATCATGGAAGGTGATAACCAACCACCATTCATCAACCTACCACCAAATGACCCGCCAAGAGGCAGACTCTTGGTGAATACCGAGACCAAGCCACCTAGGTTGTAGGAACACCATTGAGCTTCCCGACCAAGCCCAAACTACGGCCTGCGATACGACACCATCCGGTTGGTGCAAAACGGATGTGCATTCCATGGACTTCGTTCAAGATCCTAATCAAGATCTTAGGGATTTTCTTAAAATTGTCGATTCCATCGACCTCGATGCTACTACTCGGGAGACCACGCGTCTGCGCTCTTCCATATCTCTTTACGGGACCAAGCTAGTAATTGGCTCGAGCGACTTCCACGGATCCATCTCAAGTCGATGATCTCACCTCTCGCTTCCTTGCTCAATTTTTCCCACCGGGAGAACCACTAAGCTTAGGAATGATATCTTGGTGTTCCAACAACGCCAAGGTGAATCTCTCTACGAAGCATGGACTCGATTCAAGGACTTACTCCATAAAGTCCTCGTCACGGCATTGATCTTTGGCTCCAAGTCCAACTCTTTATGATCATGTCAACTTCCCACCATGCGATCCATTGACCAAGCGGCCGGTGGAAAACTTAGTGATCTCACCGCGGAAGAATCATGGGGTATAATAGGGACCTTGCCTCTATGACAACGAAAGTTGGAATGACCCTCGTGATTTGCCCAAAACCGTTAAGGCAATCTCCTTGCCTCCCATTGACTCACGACCTTCCGACCGTAGGATGCTCGAGCTTGAAGATCGTTAAATTCTAATGAGCTCCTACGAAAATCCTAAGTCTTCACGCCATGTGAACAAAGTTTCTTCCTCGTGTGAGCCGTGTAGTGATCCTCATAACACGCGCACTTGCACCCAATTCCCCGAACAAGCTTCCGTTGACTACGCATCCTCGCGTATTAATGGAACGGGAGGAAGATTCCTACAACACCCGGACCTAGGACTTTTAATGACGCCCGAGAAGCATGGAAGGGCAAGCCCGACTTCTATTGGGGACAAACTAAAGAATTCAGTTCAATGATTTCTCATGGCCCCATCTCACTACCTAACCAACAAAACATGAAGGGATGTTGCAACACCTAATCGCATCTCAAGAAGCTCAAATAGCTAAGCTCTCGGACCGTTTAACCAACAACAAGCCGAGATGGATAGGAAGATAGATAACCTCTTGAAAGCCATGACCAATAGTGATAGGAAGGTTAATGCTATCTCAACTCCGAACCTTCCGGTGTAGAGATTAAGGACCCAAGTAAGTTAGCTAAGCACCTTCAATTCTTCAATACCATCGCCTTAGTGGAACCTAATAAAACAAATGACGAAGCGAACCATGAGACGATACTTGAGGTTAGTGAAACACCGATGAATGAAACAACCGAGGAAGTAGATGAAGTAGACAATGACTATTTAAATAAGTTTCTTACGGAAGAAGAACTATCTCGCCACCCTCACATGTATGTTAGGAAGAGCCCTAGGATCAAGTTTGGGAACCCTTGGAATCTTAACATACCATGTTGCATAGGACACCTTTTCGTGGCAAAGGCCTACATTGACCGCAAGTCCCCAATAAACATCATGACTAGCACCTACTATAATTGGGTAATGAAGAAGCCTATTCCAACTAGGCAAGATCCCGATAATCCTAGGGTTAGTTGCAATTTTCTTGGTAAAGTTAAGGGATTGCCCGTCTATGTAGGTAGTTTCACATTTCCTACGGATTTCATTATTGTGGATGATATTAGTACGACCATAGATCCTAGCTTGTCCCACGTTATTCTAGGAAAACCTTTCATAGAAAACACCGGATGACTTATGATCCTCATTAGAATAGTGCGATTCAAGGATGAGACCGATGATGTAGCTTACCAAATGCCGTTTAATATTGAGAAGTTTTCATCACTCCAATGATGAAAAGGAACTTAAACTATCGGTCTATTATAGGAATGAGGAGGATAAAGAGAAAGGAGTAGATTATGTTATGGCCAAGATTTTCGGTTTCTTTAAGGATTGCTTAAACTTAGGACCGGAATATAGAACCGATTGGGGAGTGGACGACATCCTAGAAAGGTGCATCATAGGGCACTTTTACAACATGGAATCCCCAATAGAGACCGTCATGAGGAAGAAGGTGTGAGTAATGAAGTCACGTAGGCACGACTTGAGTCTAGCTACAAGACTCATAAATAAAGAAAAGCGCTTCGGGAGGCAACCCATGCTTAATTGTTTGCTTGTTTGTGTCATATATCTTTTAATGATTGTTTATTCTCATGTTTAAATTTGTAAAAATGCTTTATTTTGTCTTTAACCGCGTCTTAATTACATATAAATGTATTTTACATAAGGGATAAGTGTAGGGAGGATTACACACGTTTTCAAAAGAAACGTAAACATGAGAATTTCAATTAATTAAAAGATATACATGTGTGTTTGTTCGAGTCAAATGCTTGTATCGAGTCATAAAGGATGTTTTGTAGGAAATTTTTCCAGATTCTAAAGATGTAAATTTTCCAGAATTTTTTCAAGAAAATCTCAGACATGTACATCTCCATATCGACGTCTCCATCATAATGTCGCAGTATCCTTCAAGTATCGGGTCGCCATCTTGATTTTGGAATCATCATCCGTAATGTTGACACGTTCCAAGTATTTCTCCATCTCCCACAAGAAATCATTAACCGCCCTAGCTTCTCGCTTCCCCACAAACGGTGATGGCTTTGGAACATCTATCTTCGGAACATGGTAAATAGTGTTGCCACCTCCACTAGCCACATCGGCTTGCAAGTATTCGATGGTCTTATGAATGTTGAAGATCTCTTCTCCAAACTTCACGATCTCACCCATGAACATCTTCTTTAGATCATGGATCTCACGCTTAAAATCTCCATTAAGAGTATTGAGGACGACCCTAAAGTCATCCCTCATGCTCGTAAAATCAATATTTAGACCTTACAAGCCCTCAACTTGGCTCTTCAAGTCTGTCACGGACGTCTTTCAACACCCGTCAATCTCTTATCCAAACTCGACACAACGTCCTTAGACGTACCTCTTTTCTTGGGGTCTTGATGCTTATTGTCTCAACCTTGCCTTTCATCAATGATCGCACTTTCACTAGCACCAATCTTCTCGGTTTCGCTTGTCATATCTATACAAGCTTTTTCGTATGACACTCGGCCTCGACTAAGCTCGACTTTGCTCGAATACTCAACAATGTATACAAACTAAATAAAACTTCAAAGAGAGGAACACGTGGAATATGAAAACGCTTTGTATTACTTGGGGGTGGCAATATGCCTAACAAAATTTCTCATACCTATTCATCCACCAATAATATCCTTCCATCTCATCTCATACCTAACCATAGATTTTTAGTGGCAATCATGCCTAACCCATACCTTATCTAATTTTTTTTTTTTTTTTTTTTTTATTTTATATAATTATATTAAACAATTTAATAAAAACAAAATATTTTATTAATACTTAAAAGAAAATTACATCCTAAAAATCGCATTAATAAAAAAACGAACTAAAACACATATCTAAAAATCGCAAGTCCATCCATATTTCGCCGCGAGCTCACGTTTTTTGTCAAGAGTGAACGCTAGTATATTTGGATCGGTTATGTTATCGTGCGGTTCCCTATAGAATTTCATCGCCCTAAACATATGCTTTTCTTCAAGGATACGGATTTTTGTCGCCAAGAACTTTTCGGCCATTTCATCCTTTGCAACTTTTTTCTCCACCGCCGTCTGCAATAGTTGTGTTTTCTTTGATGTGTAGGTGTCGAAGCTCGCAGCTACACTATGCATTGTCGACGACTCGCGGCGTCCAATATTTTTTTTCCGCTTTATTCAGGTGTCTTCTTCTTTGCACTTCTTGGACTTCTTGAACTTATTCATCATTTTCTAACAAACAAAATTTTAACAAATAAAAATTCTAACAAACAAAATTTTAACAAATAAAAGTGTAACAAATAAAAGTGTAACAAATAAAATTATAACAAATAAAAATTAAAACAAGTTAAACTTATAACAAATAAAATTATACCCATCGGAGTTGGTGGTTGCGTTTCAGAACCACTTCATCTTCATTATCATCCAATTCATATAGCGGTAGCTCTCGCTTGACACTTGGTTCACGCCGCCAAGGACCGCTCCACCAGAGTCGCATTTAACAGGTCAAAGTCACTCATGGGGACATCGTGTATTGATTTGGATTCATTGGTGGTTGTTGGTGAAAATATTAGAAATGAAAGCACGGTGGAGAAGTCATTCGAGGATAATATTGAGGGGACTCATTTGAGGAAAATATTGAGGGGACTCATTCGAGGAACGAGGGGGCGGGCCATGATCAATTTGTGGACGAATGGAACGAGAACCTCGCTCACGGCCTTTGGATGATGACGAACTACCTTTGATTTTCTTGGATCCATGAAACTTTTTTTAAAAGTGTAAAGAATTGTAAAGAGTTGTGATTGAATTTGTGGTGAAAATAGAATTGGATTTGTTTATTTATAAAAGGGGAGTAAATTTATTTTTATTTTATTTTATTTATTTATTTATTTTTTTTAAATTAATGTAACGGCAATATAGCCGTTAAACGGCTCCTTTTTTCTCACCCATTGTCCACACCAATTCGGTGTGTTATAACGATTTCCACCCAAACTACACCACACCGATTAGGTAGTGGCGGTGTTGCCGATCGGGGTGGTCCGAACCGAATGCATACCAACTTCCATTGCCACCCCCTTAGAGAACTTTACACAAGTGAGATTATAAGTGATTTGTTAGATGACTTCCTCAAATAAGGCTTCTTTTATTTATACTACCTTGTAGAAGAGTTCCTAACCTCTGACGAGATCTACCATATTTTATTTTTGTCATGGTCCATAGAAACACCGGTACTCTTCTATTAAGATTCAGGTTGCGCTTGGTTCAAAATAGAGGGGCTAAGCAAAACCGACTGAAACCAAATAATCACGACAAACCGACCCGACCGAATGGTACCCAAAACCGAACCGACAAAAAACAGACGGTAGTCTGTTATACCAAAATGTTTTAATTGATATCGGGTCGGGTCGGTATACAAACCCGGCTTTAGCCCGATATAGCCTGCTAGCCCGAGAACAATTAGGTATTGTAAAAAATAAACGTCTCTCATTCAGTCTATTTTTTTAACTGTCAAACTTTCACAGCCTCACTCATTTATGAAACCTGATTGATTCAGAAACACCACAACCCGAAAATGAAGAACAAGCAATCCAATGGATCATTCTCTTCTCAAAAACACCACATATTAATCATTCTCATCTTCTCTACCTACATATAAATCATTCTCATCTCAACAAAACAATACAATGGAAGTATTGTACATTTTTAATACCTTTATACTTTTTTTATGCATCTTATGACGAATTGGTTAAAATCTTTGATTTTCTGTTAATAATCTAATTGGTTTGAATTTATATGTCGTTGGATTTTTCCAACTGTAACCATTATAACATGGTATATAAGAGCACAAGGTATTGACAATACCGATAACACATTATTGGTATGACAACTCAGCGCCACATCATACAACTCCCAATAACACACCACTAACATTATATCGGGATCATACAAAATACCCAACTAAAAATATTACTCACTTCACAATATAAAAAATAAAATAAAACACACAAGAATGCAAATGGCTTAAGCCATCAGATTTCAAAACGTTTTACCATGAACGACACGACGCTCCTGTTATGGAAGACACGAATTGATATCATTTCGCAAGACACCAACCAAGATCCCATACGTTGCTTTTAATTATTTTTATCTCGTTGAGCATATGTTTTACAGAGTAGGTGTATTCCTTTTTTAAAGGCTAAAAATACTAACTAGTGTTAAAAATGTGGGGAAAATGATTGTTGAAGAATTCCAACAAACTAATGGAACACAACTGCCCACCTTCCCCATGTCACATCTTTTTTGCAGAGATTTCTTTCGATCAAAGTGCATATATTTTAGCTCTAAGTCGATACACACATATCAATGCTTTATAATATAAGAAAATGATTTTAAGATTTTTGAAACAAAAAACATAACGAACAAGGTCTTGCTTTATTGTTTTGGGTACACTTGATAAACTAATTTGAATATTATTTTGTGTCGTTGTTTGGCTTCATTCTCGTGAAAATTACGAAAGAGGAAGATGATGACGACACCATAATTTATGAGTTTTTTCAGACTTTAAACCCGTTTTATATTTCAAAGGTAAAAAGTATAGTTTAAACTCATCAATACAAAAAATAAACAAATAAGATTAATAAATTACAATAAGCCTCAGTTAAATCCATTAATATCAAGTGAAATACAGCTTCAACCAAGTGGTTCTCCCTGTAAACAGGGTCTTGGATCCACGTACCTCATTAAATCGGATTATATCATCACAGGCTAAACAATTTTTCATTTTTAATAAATAAATATATATTTTAAATCCAATATGCTCAGTTAAATAACAGCTCTATCAATCAAGAATTTTCAGAAGCAGAACTGGCTTAAAGCTGTGAATTTAATCATCACTGCAATAGATTAAAAACAATATTTAAATGATAAAATAAAAAATTGGCTCAGATTAAGAAATTCAACCATTTAATCCTGTACTTCACAGATCACTCTCAGAAGCGCGGATAATTTATCTTCATAGCCAATAAGAAAAATTATATAAAAAATATAGCGGATATTTTTGGAGATAAAACAAAGAAAAATAAAACCTCCACGTTAACACCGCCTTAAATATGTGCCACGATGACTAGACCTTTTCCCAGTAGATTTATTTAGAAAAAAGGCTTAAGGTGTGTTGGGCACATCATAAATAAATTTTATAAAATAAAAATGTATGTAGCCGACAATTTGACACAGAAACAACCATGGAAAAAGTTTGGTACAGTGGCTGAACTGCAACACTTGACGGCAGAAAAATATGATTTAGCACGAGCATTGGGGCTTACTTCTTCATTTTTTATATATTTTTTCGGAGAAGCCCGGGGTGCTACATGCGGATTAATAACAAATTTATATTAAAAAGTAAGAACATATGGATTGTGAGAAGATGGTTTGATGTTTGAGGCTGTGATGGTTATTGTTGCAGAGATGGTTGGATTATATAGGTGTTTTTGAAACCCTAGATGTCAAATGTGAAATGTTTTTGTTGGGGTTTTTAGGGTTGGCTGTTAAATTGGGCCGGCCCATTGGCTAGAAGTGAAATTTTTGGACCTTTTATTTGATGGAATGACAGGTCTCGTCCCTTCACTTAGATTATAGCTTTACTTATTTGTAACAACCAAACATACGTTAATAGTAAGGTTATTGATTCATTAAGATGGTACTACTCCTTAACAACGGGAATGACTTCGAAAAGGGTGTGAGGATTCGATGTCATTAGATGACACTGATAATTACTTTATGACAAATAATGCTTTTAATGAATATATCATACATCATACACTCATTAAATTTACTCGCGAGAAGACACTGCTGGGCATGTTCGGCCATTCCGAAATAAAATTTTCCTAGAATCATGATTTTAGTTTATTATATATTTTGACAATAAATATACGAGGATCAAGAATTTTGTTTGCTCCGTGCCTGTTCGGCTCGAAACTTGTTGCCTGTTCGATTCGAGCTCGACCCCATTTGCTCTGGCTTG
This sequence comes from Chrysanthemum lavandulifolium, assembly GCA_022545495.1. Lineage (NCBI taxonomy): Eukaryota > Viridiplantae > Streptophyta > Magnoliopsida > Asterales > Asteraceae > Chrysanthemum > Chrysanthemum lavandulifolium. The sequence continues at coordinate 80,153,891 of CM040246.1, forward strand.
TTCTGGCTCGACCCGTTGGGATCTGCACCCATTCGTGCTCGGGCCCATTTGGCCTGCTGTCTGCTCTTGAATATTTGTATAATGTGCTTTTTATTTTATTAGTGACATTTAATGCGGAATTATGTTTAAGTTGATTGTAAAATATGTTTGATAATTAGATTTCAGAAGTGTATTTTAATGATTGCATTAGTTGTATTTATTGACCAATTAATTAATTGACTACATTGAATATCTTGACCACATTAATAGTGCTTTGTATTTTGTATATTAAGCTTTAAGGCTTGTAAGTCTTAAAATTAAGATTGATAAGAAAGATTATTAATAGTGCATTGTGTATTGTACAATAGGCTTTATATTTTGTAAGTCTTAATTTTAAGACCATAAGGAGAGAGATTTATTCCTTTATTATAAGTAGTATAGATGAGACTAAAATATCTTTTAATATCCTAAATTTGGTTAAGTGGATCTCCTACTACCCCAAAGTATTAAGGGTGCGTTTGGTTTGTCCTTATGAATCACAATGGATATAAGTGTTGATATAGAGTGGAATGATAATGCAGGGTATGAAGAAATCACCCACACACATAATATATGATTAAACCTTCACATTTTGGTATACTCATTCCATTGTGATAGGCCTCATAAGCAACCAAACAACATTAATGATTTTCAAATTCATAGACCCATACCTCATGTTTGATAATTTGGTTCATATAGCACCCTAGCTCTGATTGAGCCAACTCATCTGATTATCATGTGATGTATTGACGTAAAAAAATAACGGAAGAAAATGAGACGTTAAGTCGAGTCACATTATATATATATATACTATAGAGCGAGCAATGTGTTTGCAGAACATTAATCGCTAACTTTCGCAGTTGGCAAAAATAATCCATAAGGTTTAGTGTGTAGTTTAGCAGTAAGCCATCATAAGACTAATTGCTATCTATAGAAATTTGGAAAAATAGTCCTAAGGTTTAAGTGTCATTGCAAAGTAAATCAGATAATTAATTGCTATCTATAGCAATTTGGCAAAAATAGTCCATAAGGTTTAAGTGTCGTTACAAAGTAAGTCCTTTGTAGCCAAGAAAATAGTCCCTAAGGTTTGAATTGTATTTGCAAAGTAGGTCCTTCAAGGACTAACCAAATAAAGTTTGTATCATTAATTTATATCTATAGCAATTTGGCAAAATAGTCCTTAAGGTTTAAGTGTCCTGCAAAGTAAGTCCTTTTAGCCACTAAAAATAGTCCCTAAGGTTTGAATTGTCTTTGCAACGTAGGTCCTTCAAGGACTAGACAAATAAATTTTCCTGGTCATTCATCGCCCAAATTACGTCTCAAAAGAATCATTGCACGTGAGTTTCCACACTCGTTAATTCTATTTTGCATTTGCAATTTGTATTTTATTTTGTTTTTGCCATAAGTGTTTGACAATGGCATGCTTAATTCTTTCCTAAAAGTGCTAAAAAAAAATTTCCCTAAGCATGTTGTCATATATTTATGAGGTTATTGTGTTACTTGTTTCTATAAGAATCAGGTGTAGCAAATTTTTATATATTGGCAAGTTTATAACTATGTTTCACTTTTTTTTTTGGATGGAATAGCAACACTAGCACCATGGGTTTGAAAAAGAAGTATGTAACTTTTGCATATTGGTGAACTCGTTTGCCATTTATACACAAACGAAACAAATGCCATGCATTTTTTACATTTTGAGTATACTTTTAGCCATTCTTAATATACTTTTAGCAATTACTTTAATTGTGGCGATTCCAATTGAATCATATAATAAATCAATTAAGTACGGTGGAATTCTAAATTGGGGAGATATACGCATTAGTGATTCTGGGACTAAGGGTGTGTTTGTTTTTTTAAAAAATCTTACTAGCCTCTTACTCTACCAAAGAAAAGGAGGCGAGACGCTTTATTGTTTGCTTTTTTTTTCAGTAGCACCCGCCAGACATATAACATCTTACTCGCAGTGAGAGGTGGGAGGCTGTCTTATCGCTTCTTACTCGCTTTTAAACTTTATATAATATATTTGATTGTTTATTAACCATGTTATATTTATGATAAAAAGTCTTGTTTCATATTTACTTAAGCATTTACTTATTATCGCATTGCGTTGGTTAATAAACAAATTGCAAAACGAAAGACTTAAAATCATTCTGACAATTATACAAAACAAACAATATTATTTCGTTCAGATTAGACTTTCTAGTCACTCTTCACCAGAAGATGCAGAATGATTAGACCCAAACATCTTAATTAAACAAACACACCCTAAGTTTGAGAAGGTAGTTAATAATTGTTGAAGATACAAAGTTAAACTGCAAAAAATTAAAAATATAAATAAAAAGAAATAAAAATAATAATAATAAATAAATAAATAAATAAGAAAAGTCGATGCAAAACTTTAGTTATTTATTTCCTTCTGTTAGTTTTTATTGTTGTTACATGACTTACTCAATTAGAGATAGGGTACTATATGAAGCAAATCTATACTATATAAAATGGAAAATTGGTTAAAGTGGAAAAAGTGAAAAACGTTGAAAGTTGAATGTTGAAAACATTGTCGATTTATATAAATAAATAATATAATTAATTCTCTTATTAAAACACCCCATTACTTAAAAGACAATAATTTATTCACATCAGACACCCAATTAAAAGACATCTACCAAATTAAAAACAACCAATTGAAACCGACACGGTTGACCCGTGAAACCGATACTGGGTTGACTGTTGAAACCGACACGGGTTGACCCGGACGCTTCAAACCCGTGGTGAATCGGTTTAATTTGACATTTTTTAACCCAACCTATCGGTTTGACTCGGTTTAAATCGACTGCTTTTTATCGGAACTGTTCAACCATTGAATCACCCGGGTGAAATCGGGTTTCAAATTTGACAAAATTATACGAGAAATGATGAAGAATGTGGAACCCGTGACAATTTTTTTGAAAGGAGAGACCAAGTAATTGTAGTTTTGGTTTATTTTGCTTTGACACACGTAATTTGTCATTCAGATAACGTTATTTTAAAAATGTTGCTCTTGCACCATTTAAAGGACTAACATATATGAATCGTTGTTTAAAGTTAATATATATCAGATAATTTCTTTTTGTCTGGTGATCAATAATGTTATGTAACTTTATTAAATGGTGCAAGAAATAAATAGTATTGTTATCTTTAGCGATAATTATTCAGACCTCAAACAAATAAACTTTGAACAACGCGTAAATATCTATACAAATTGATAGACAAAATAATCTTATATTGATATCCAATTTGCAAAGTTACAATTTTAAAAGCCACACACTAAATGATAAAGCGTTAATATGTAAAAAAAATAGTTATCAACGCACTAAATTATCGACAAAACAAGAAAAAGCGGTCACACACGTTGGCTTATCTTCTAAACTACAATATAATATTGCCAACTACATAATACCGTTGCTTTTTGTAATGTCAATCTATTATTACTAAAAATCTTAATAACTTAAAACAATCCTATTAAAATATACTCAATATACTTAGATCGACTCACATAATTTTTAAAAACTATATATTTACGCCGCTATGCAACCACGCATCGAATCAGTAGTTATTCAAAACGATTCTCTAATGCTACAAATACGGTTTGTTGAAAGAAACTTATGGGTCGTCGGAACTTTGCAGAAACTAGGCATCATTGCAGTAAGTACGGCATGCTGCCTATTATCAAATATGTAGTACCATAAAATACCTTTAATACTTTAAGGTAGTAGGAGATCCAATCTATCAAATTCATAGCACTAAAAGTTATTTTAGCCAACTCATTAATATATGTTTTGGATAGTAATGTGTGTTTGATTGTGTTATTAGGCTAGTTGTAATATTGGTGATCATGAAGTACAAAGGGTATGTTTCGGCATGAATGGGTGGGGTTGGAAACTTGGGTTGGCTAGAACTTTATTATGCGAAGTTAAATTAGATTAGAACTTGTTTCTAAACTACGGCTTATGCTTATTATTGCAAAATTACTAAAAGGATATAATTAAACGAGTTTTACCAGATATATTAGATATTTTGTGGGTAAATATGTAATTTATGGTTAACAGTTCTCATTAAAGTTTTAAACTTTTTGGCGCTTAAAGTTTTAAGTTCTTCTGCGCTTTTACGATTTTCATGTTCTCACGACAAACGGAACTTATTTTATGTTCGACTTATTTTAGCCCTGCTCCATGTTCTCATGTTCTACCGCCAAACACAGCCTTTATGTTATCGCTACATCAGACTACTTTTATGTTAGTCTGTCGTTGGGACTTGAGGTGACTAGTGGCCACCACTTCTACCACTTTAGTGACACATCCCAAAACTTTTTCCTAATTTCTTCAATCATCAGTTGTTTTGCACCAACGATTTGCTTTATTTTTTAGCCTTCTTGACCCATCATCATCCGTAGTACAAAGTATATATCATATTATCATGCGTAGTTAAAACCCCTCACGCGTAGTGAAAGCAACCATTACCTTCTGTCCATATAAAGAACAATGACAAAGAATGGACATGACGTATAAGAGAGTGCTCACACCCTCAGGTTATCTAATGTTTAGCAACGTAGTAATTATAATCTGCCCCTAGAAAGAGTTGTCCTTGGTATTTTAGGATATCTTGATACTGAAAATTGTTTTTCAAATGTGCTATTAAAAAGACCAGGTATGTTGGTATTGTTATGAAGTACTGTAATTTTCTTCTACACTTCTCAGCATATGAAACTTATTTTTCGATAGGGGGAATTGCATATATACCCACTAAAACTTAAAAACTTGCATATTTCCTCATAATACAAGTTTTTTAAGCATGTTTTGAGTATATATGTAAATATGCAAGTTTTAGTGGGTATATATGCAATTGCCCTTTCGATATGGTGTACCGATTACAGACCTTATTGGCGTATTGCTATAAAAAGTCAACATGTACTCCATCAAAATAGTGTACGGTATTAACTTAGAAACGGAACATGTACTCCATCTCAATTGACTGATGAACTTTGTGTAACTGTAACATGTTCATTTAGTCACACACTCGCACCTCTCAAGTTTTAGATATGATAGCTGGTCATTCTTGTTGTCACGGTTAATTCATTGTTGCAGCATTGAAAAATCCATCTGATTTTACTTAAATGATAACTTTATTATGTTGTTGTAGATCTCAACACTCGATAACATGCAGCAAACATATATTGCAACACCCTGAATCATTTGCCCAAATATTAGTGACAAGTAACCTTACCAGCTTACCCCAACCATTTGACCCAAATAGAAGAGCATGATAGGTATGAGGGGAAGAAAATTTGCGCCAACAACACTTGGTATTAGACAGTCACAAATGTCATCTAACTAACAACTTTTGGATGAAACAATATCAATGCTTTAAGAACATAAACTCAATACATTTACAACAAACAGGCAAAACTGATCTAACCCACAATTTTAATTCTTTCAGACCACCATCCATGTCAAGTGTCTATATCCAGCCCATTTAGCAGCAACACGGACACCAATAGCTAGTGCTGCACATAGTAACGGAATTGGAACCTTCGCCTCTGTTGTTGTAGTTAAAACTTCACCTCTAACCTCTTCTGGCTGAGTTTTGAGTACTGAACCACAGCCAAAGCCGCAAAAGACACCATCATTACAACCCTGACCCATGGCTCCCCACACCTACCAACACTGCTGCAACAGGCAAAGCTGATGAAACATAATCTCTTTTGATAAAACGAGAAAAGAAAATAACCCAAAAGAAGAGTCCAAAACGAGGTCACCAATCATTCCTTTGACAGCAAAATATCCGGTTAAGCCAGAAACTGTTAACAGATGCCATTGGTCATCTACTGAATTTGGAGATGCTACTTCACTGATGGCAAGTACAGCTGATGTCAGCAGGATGATTGTTGAGAGTTCGGAATGGGAGTATACGCTACTATCTGTGAGTAAAATGCTCGGATGGCGAAAAGTAGTTTCGATGCCTCTAATTGTCGATGTGATTGGATCACCTAAAAAATGGTATATGAGGGCTAAAACTAGCTTTCCAATGTATCCCAAGAATTGAAGTACCGATGTAGCAGCCCGTTTCCAATTATGAAGCTCCCATAAAACCGTTCTCCACGCATAGACGAGAAAACCCAGTGCTGATTAAAAATAAAAATAAAAACAAAAGAAGAGCGGAAATGTCAGATGGAGATAATTCTGATTATCATCATACTCCGTATTATATAATAACAATGAGACGACCTAAGCTCAGCTCGTACATTATTGATACTAGATTAACCTAATAGAAATATCACAAAGGAGACCATCAACCCCTGCTTCATCAGCCATGACTGCTCTAACATTTTCTGATATGAATCTATCAATAAACTAATTTATAGTCTCGTACAATTATTAGATTCTAACAAGAATACATATATCAATTAGACCTCAAAGCTCTATACATACTCTAAGAACTACAACCTACACCTTTTTGACTAGCCGACTTTAGATAACACGGCTATTACTGCAGCGGTACATATACTAAAACTACTTTTCATTATCTCTGTGGTTGGGGCTAGAATGAACACGACACAAAGGCGTAATTAGGTATTTGTCTCTCAATCAAATGAAATAATATTTGGTGTAAATTTGAGTTCAACGCGAAGTTTTCCTTATTCATTGGCTTTGGCAATCAAATAATTTATACAAATTCACAAACACCTCCATTGAAAAAGATATAAATCTGATTAAAAAAAAAAAAATTTACCAACAAAATAAGGCCATCTAACAGGAGGATCAGGAGCTTCTTTAGTCAAGTACCTAAACCTTTCAGGCATCGTACTTTCCCCACGCGCTTGTGTTTCAGCTTCATCTTTTGAGGATACTTTTGTTTCATCTTCATTTTTGGATTTTGATTTTGTGATGAAATGTATATTTTTGTGACGAAATGAGAAAAGGCCCAATTTGGTAGGTGGTGTGGTGAAATTACAGCACTGGGTTGGGTTTGATATTCTACGAAATGGAATTGAATGTTGAAAAGGCTTGGCGGATGAAGGGTTTGGAGAGGCAAGAGCTGAAAGCGTCATCATTTTGCAGGTGTTAGGGTTTACAAAGGGGCTTTACCCATGTTTTATCCTCTGTTAGTCAAAGTGTGAAACTCAACTTGACCAACAAAACCATTTTACTGTTTATACAATTACGAGGGTGTTTGGTATATGTTTAAACGATAAGGGTGTGTTTGGTTTAGGGGAATCGTAATAAAGGAATGAAATGCTTATGATTCTTTTTTGGTTGATGAATATTTGTGTCAGAGTTAGTAATTAAACCATAATATTTCTTAAAAGACTTTATTGGAAGTGCCTTGACTCACTTCATCATTTCATGTATTATTTATCTATCTTTTTTGCTAAATGTGCACGTCCTTGCTATGAATTTTTTATACTTTCACTTTTAATTTTGTTCTTCGTTCACCAAACTCCTTCATCACAAATCTTATCTCTCAACATCTATTCAAATATCGGCCCCTATTGAATCTGAAGAAATGTTTTTTATGATTTATAGCATTAATATCCAAACGACTAAAATACACCGTTGGTCCCTAAACTTGTCTAAAAACGTCGTCCTGAACCAAAACATGGCATTTTAGTCGCCAAATGGTCCAAACTATGGGTTTTAAGCTAAACAGGTCCTTGACCTGCTTTTCCGTTAGTCAACATCTTTGCTTTTTTTTTTTTTTTTTTTTTTAGCTAAGGGCATAATGGTCATTTTATATATTTGGATTATTCTTCTCTCATTCTTTTCTTCCACTTGATGCAATTCCTCTTACAGTTGGAGCAGTAGAGTGGGTTGGTTAACATATCATTATGATTTTAAACCAATAATTTTATTATAATATATCGGATATTCAAATAGAATGATTTAGCAGGTTGTATGCATTCAAGTAAATATTAGGCAGCTTTCAACCAATTTGACCCATTTGAACCATTTCTCTCTAAGCTATTTTTCTAAGTTAAACCATTATCGATTAAACAATACCTAAATCAACTCACTCATATATAAATCAGTTACCAGATTGCAATTCATTATTGAGTTCTGGCATTTGTTACTAATTGGTCTAAACCTACATGTATCAGCTTGCCATTGTGTCTAATTTTTGATATATGAGTACATAACATTCCAAATGTGCCTTTTTTCCACTAAGTTTTAGGTATGTCACATAGTTCTGTAGAAACGTAACATTGGTTTGTATTAGTTGCAAATATCTCTAGCTGTCTTCGTTCCTAAATTTAGTGATAATCTTGGAATTCTCTAACTACAAGTATACTAAACGCAAGTCGCTTGGCATACCATCTATCTTCCAATTCAGAGTTTGTCAACATAAACCGATGACTACTTCAAAGGGAACCCATGAGTTTTTTGCTTGCAGATAGTAAAACGTAGCACTTTAGTATTGTGATGCCAACTAAGCTTCATATATGGTGTAAGGCTACTGGTTTGACTCATCTCAAACCTCATTGTCAACTCTACCAATATCCCAGAAAAAATAGTAGATAAAGAGGGTGAAACCAGAAATAAACATATTTAAACTGTCAAGTAATTTGTAAACTAGAAACATGCACCAAAAATATCTAGACCAACATAGCTATGTATATCGACGAATTTAAAATCCTGCTCAAAACTTATGAATATATGATCTTTGCACACAAAAGAGAAATTGTGACAATTAAGCTACATTCATGGGTGGATGTACGTAGATTCGAGAAAGTTAGTTAGACGCACTGAGAATTTAACTTGATACAGTAACATTTTTAGTCCAGTATCTTAAGCTTAACACATTGAATAAATGTTAGTATAAGTTTTACATACTGGACTAGTATCCTGCCTCCACCCCTGGCTACGGGACACAGGAGCATTATAACTTTACTAGTTGCTACAACCCCTACTATGTGTCTCAATAGAGAAGCTCCCAGTTCTAAACCAACACACTTAAGATATTAAAACATCGCTTACATCAGAAAAAGGACATATCGCATATGTGTCTCTATGGGTTGTTATCACTAAAGTGTACATTTCAACATGATTGAATATCCTTTTCAGATATCTTTTCAAAATATTTACAAACATAAATCTAGCTCCCAGTGCAATCTCCCATTGGCTATGCCAACTAAGTTTCACACAATGTGTGAGGTTGTTGCTTTATCTCCTCTCATACTTCATTATCGACTCTCTTTGTATACCAAAAAACTAGTTGATAAATGATTTCTAAACCACCCTCAATGTACCATAGAGATTTAACTAAACACAACAATTTAAAAAAAGTACTTCAGCACATGCTCTAAAAACTTATATAGGCATTATCTTGCCCACAAGAAGCAACCGTGGCAACCCATTAACAGCCTCTAAACCTATATCGACTTGATTTCGCATACAAGAAGCAATTGTGGCAACTCAAAAAAGGGTCATGAGAAAAAATTGAATACAATAATTCTAATATATCTCTTTGCGTTGAACCCACATACATAATTTTAATAAGTTGAACTTGCTGGAAATTTTCTAGGCCACATGACCAAGCGGATCCACAAGGCAAAGAAGCATTATAAATTTAGAATTACTTGGGGGTTTTCCAAAGAGTGTGTTTATAACTATATTAATTCCCGTTGCAAACCAACAAATTTAAAGATATTAGAACATCCATCAAATCAGAAGAATGACATAGGTGTTTATGTGGGTTGTAAGCAACTATATGCAAATAACTACATATCTTCAGATTTGTTAAGAACATGGAACACTCCCAATATCTTCTACAACCCATCATGGCATCATCATCATTAACTCTCGCTGTTTATGTGTTAAGTTCCTGAAATGACCATTGCCCTAAGCTAAAAATAAAAAAGTGTGGAAAACAAGAAAGGGGGGGGGGGGTTGAATACTTTTACCGATTAAAACTTCGTTTAAAACTATTTTGATCGACTTATGTCAATCTATTTAAATGTGTGTATTGGATGTTGATAAATAAGCATATACATAAGTAAAGTAAAGATAAAGAGTAAGAAGCATAAAACCACAACGCGGGTATTTATAGTGGTTCGGCTACAAGGACACCTTCCTTGCCCTACTCCACTCCCAGAGTCACCTACTCGAGAGTTCGTAATCACTACACAACACAAACTCTTTATGGCGGAGAAACCTTCACAACGTCGCCTACTCTTTATCCGGTACAAGGCTAGACACCGAGTTCTTCCACGAGGTAGAATCAAACCTATCACAACGTCGCCTACACTTTATCTGGTACAAGGCTAGATACCGAGTTCCATTACAAAGGAGGAATTACTACCCCACACTACACAACACCTATCCCAAAGGAGATCCACTCCTTATGACAACATCAACAAGGATATCAATATCCTTTGACCCCAAACTAATCTAACTTGTACATCGATGCACCATATCGAATGTACACCCTAGGAACCTTTCACTAATACCTTTGACACGACACATAGGCACCTTTCACTAATGCCTTCAACACGAACTTTCGGCACTCTTCACTAATGCCTTTGACTTGGATCATCGGCACCTTTCACTAATGCCTTTGACTTGAACCTTTAGACATCTTTCATCTATGTCTTCAACACAACACTTCTAATGAGAGAAGAAAGAACTGTCAACAAGATAACATCAGTACTCTTGATGATGACGAAGCTTGGCAACCCATGGACTTGAGCTTGCTTGACTTCAAGAGGTGGTGATCTCGCCTTTAAGAGGAACCTAGAGAATCACACAAACACAAAACTACATAGAAAGATCCTTTGGATATGAGGTTAGAGAGTTTACAACACTAAGAGAAAATGTGTGTGAAAGGGGTGAGTTACAATGAAGAAACGGCTCACTATTTATAGACAAAAAATCACTACTGTACCACGGATCCCACGAATCCCTTGCTTGAGGGATTCGTCCAGTGTATTCCTGGGGATCCGTAGGACGCTCCTCCTAAATGGGTTGTGGGTCATGGATCATGAGTCACGGGTTATGGACTTTGGATCATGGGTATCCACATAGATACAATGTATCTAGAAGATGCAATGCATCTAGTCAATGGGTCATAGGTTAGCTCCATGGGTTATGGATAATACCCATTATGACTTCATGCATGATGTCATGCAATGGGTCATGGGTTATGCTCCATGGGTATGGGTCATGAACTTTGGGTTTTACCCAACTACATTCAATGTGTCTAGTTAATGGGTCAAGTACTTAGATTCTTACCCATTACTTTATCCATTACAATACATACTAAGTATGTATATATATACCCATTATGTAACCACTAGTTGTTATACATATGCATTACTATAACATGAAAACACTATTACTTGTTTAGTGTTTTATATGAAAACGTAAGTGTGTTAGTAAACTATTGGCTCAAACCATTTACGTATTTTATTTGTTTCGTTAAAATGATTTTACGTTTATTATCGACAAAATATTAGAAGATCGTAAAATATAAATAAACGTTTTACGGCTTATTTGTATTAACAAAAAGAAAGCAAATAACGGTGTTGACTAACGGAAAACGGGTCAAGGGACTGGTTTAGCCTTAAAAACCCATAGTTTGGACCACTGGCGACTAAAATGCCATGTTTTGGTTCAGGACGACGTTTTTGGACAAGTTTAGGGACCAACGGTGTATTTTAGTCTATCCAAGCCATCAAAGATGACAAGTACTAATCCTATGTAGGGATGGATGAATATAGTTATGTTCTCAAGTTAGTATTTTTCTGATTACATTGATGATGGGTCTCAACCTATTGAAGATGATACCCATATCCAACTAATAAAACCAAACAATTGAAATAGAGTTGTTAATACAAATAAACCGTAAAAACGTTTATTAATATTTTGCGATCTATTTGTGTTTTGTTGATAACAAATATAATGTTATCTTAAGTACAATTATAAGGATACATATTATTTTTGTAAATCATTTACATATAGCCATTTAATACAAAAATGTTGTAATTAATCATTTGTTGTAATAGTTTATTAGGATGGGTAAAAACCACAACCCATGGACCATAACCCATGGATCATAACCCATACCCAAGATGGCTAGATACCATGTATACTTTGATACATTGAATCTAAGGAAAACCCATGGACCAACCCATAACCCATGACCCATAACCAAAACCCATGGGCAAAGAGGAGCGCCCCACGGATCCCTAGGATTACACTAGACGGATCCCAGTGGGAGGGATCCGTGGGATCCGAGGAACAGATGGAAGAAATTGCCTATAAATAGAGAGCCATTTCTTCATTCTAACTCACCTCTTCTTACTAAATCTCTCAAACACTCTCACTCTTTCTAACATATAGATCACTTGATCTAGAGAGTTGTTCTTCTTTCTTTCTATTGTGATTCTCATATAGGTCCTTCTCTAAGTGAGATCACGAGCATTCTAAGTCATCCAATCAAGGGGTCCTTGATTGATTTGTCGCTCCGCAAGATTTACGTGGTAAGATCTTGTATTTGATATTTCATATTTGTTGTGTAATAGTCGTGTTGGTTTGGTCCACCGTGTTACGGACTCGGTATCTAGCTTTGTCTGGGAAAAGGTGTAAGCAACGTTGTGAAGGCTTCTCCTCCAAGTGAAGGAGTTTGTTGACATAGTGCTTGAACTCTAGTAGGTGACTCGGGGAGTGGAGTAGGCAAGGAAGGTGTCCTTGTAGCCTAAACCACTATACATCGGTTGTGTCATTTGTATCCCTTTACTTTACTTTATTTACTTGCTTTATCATTAGATCTATACTTTCTCTACATCCATAAGATCTCACATATTAACGAATCTAAAGTTTTTGAAACTAACTTAAAATCGGCAAAACTATTCAACCCCCCATTCTAGTTTTCCACAATTGGTATCAGAGATAAGTTTATAAAAGTTTTAAAATAAAATTGTTTTTTAAAAACTTTTCGATCACTATGGCTTCTGAAAATTATAAGGAAGGGCAATCTATGCAACGACCACCACTACTTGAAACTAATGGTTTTATATATTGGAAAAATAGATTCGAAACGTTTGTGAAGTCTAAAGATATTGATCTTTGGTACATGTAAGTTATAGGATTTCACAAACACACTAAACCATAATCACATGGGGCGTTCAAGTATGTTTAGAGAGAGAAAGTTCTAGAGAGAGAAAGAGAAGAGAGTTGGGAACTATGTGAAACAAAGAAAAATGGTATTGAGCTCCAACCCTCACCTTGGGAGGTAGAGGGTATTTATAGTGTCTTACAACAAACGCCACCTACGGGCCGTGGATCGTGCATACTGTGGGTAAAGACCCGTCCGTCCTCGGCGGTGTTACATAACAAACTACTTGCTAACATAACTTGACTACGACTACGAGCTTTTAACGAATACATATACTTGAGGTGACCGACCTTTAACGATTGAATTTTCTAATTCCTAACAATCTCCCCAAGGAGGTCACCTCAATTAACAATGAATACAATCGAGATATTACATTAGATTGTTCTAGGATTCTTGATCAAGTTCTTTGCTCAAGAGCTCGTAGTCTTTGATTCTTCATGTTCCGCATGTTTCGATACTTTCAAGTGGAGGTCTTTAAGCGATCCACGTGATGATGAGTTTTGAGCCATCATTGAGATTATCGACAAACAAAAATCTCGACTCTACCTTTGTGGTGTTGGTATTATGTGATGTTGTGACATTTGGACCGACATGCTCACATTTTGGATCATGATTTATTCTCATGAGTAGCGGAATATTTTGTTGATTCATGATATTGGCGGCAATAGCGAAGCATGGAGTGAAAATATCGTAGTCATTGATGCACTTATCATGATATCTTTAGAGATGAATGTGTAGTGTGAGCATGCGGTTATGGATTGACCGCATCATTCGATCATTGCAAACATCGGGCGTACTGCATACAACGATTAGCTATAAAGTGCACGAAAGTGTCTTTGAACACTTTCGTTGAATTGAGGTACACGCCCACGGTTCCCCGCTGATCAATACAAGTACCGCTGTGATCGTGTATAATTCAAGAATTTCCTTGTGGTTTCGCAATGCTCTAGCCGTTCTCAAACCGAACGTCTCAAAGAAGACAACACGGAGTGAGTGAACCAGTAATTGAAATTCACCGATTGATGAAAAGAGATTTGACAAGAAACAATCATGTATTGCTCAATAGAAATTGTTTTTGCAATACAACGAAGGTTTTAATGAAAATCATTTATCAATCATAAACACCTTTATTTTGAAATATTAGTACACGATCGATGTGCTATAGAAAAAGTTTTTAAGCACAACGACCGGTTTTTCAAAGGTATCCGTCAATCCATAACTCGAACTGTGATTGATTCAAAGATTGAATCACCCCATTGTTTCGCTCGGTTGTCACATGGTTGATCTATTGGATAGATCTCACATGCCACCCACTAGGAGCTTGTTTAATGTTGGCTCCGAAGGCTTTCCATCTTTATTGTGAATATGTATACATATCACTCGGATGTTCGCAATACCACAAGGATAATGCGTGGGACTCAAGATATAATCTCTCTTTCCACATTGTGTGAAACGAGAGAGTCTTCATTGAAAGTGTCCTAATGAGATTTATTGATGATCTCGTGGCTCTAGACTCAATTGTGCATATTTGGATCCTATGCCGGAGACTAGGGAGAGGGTCTCCTTCTTCAATATCAACAAACTCTAAGATAAAGTCGATAGATAATGTCGGTTCCCGTGAGAATGAAACAAGTCCTTTTAAGAGAAACTTGAGTAGTTTGGGAGGATGTAGTGCAATCGTCACGGGTCCATGACGATTGTATTCAATACCAGTGTTACCTTAGTAACCACCAGTAGCATATGAATTGTACCCGATGTCGCCCTAAGGTTGAATTATCGAGGCTATTTATTTTCACCCTTTTCACATTAAGCTCTTTTTCATTCTTCAACCCCTTGATTGCTTACCGAGACTTCATAACTAGAACCTTGTTGGATTTATTCCATTACTAGCTCTGCCTCATCCGCACTCTTCCCATATCTCACATTTCTCCTTTTTTCATCATACCTAGGACTTCTACACTATCTAGTGGATTGTCCTCGGTAGATCCCTCCGGTTACAGCGGATCATAGGAACAAATACCTAACCTTATCGTCCTTATATCACCATACATAAAGTAAAGTTGGTCGGTCTATTTGGTATCGTTCAACCGCCATTGGAACCAATTGAAAACCATTTGAAAATCAATCAGATACTTGTGATATATTATCAAAGCATTTTGTACCGAATTGTTTTTGATATTTTTAGAACACGACTCCCCCTCAACATTTGCATCAAGCATCATTTTGTTATAGAAGTAATTTTCATGTTTGAGGGTTGGCTTGCATCTAAGAGTAGTTATATAAAAATGTTGTTTTCAAAATAGTTGCTCCCCTCAATATGTGCATAGAAATTTGAAAATGTTTTGCACAT
This sequence comes from Chrysanthemum lavandulifolium, assembly GCA_022545495.1. Taxonomy (NCBI): domain Eukaryota; kingdom Viridiplantae; phylum Streptophyta; class Magnoliopsida; order Asterales; family Asteraceae; genus Chrysanthemum; species Chrysanthemum lavandulifolium. The sequence continues at coordinate 80,169,405 of CM040246.1, forward strand.
ATTAGGAAAAGACTCACATTGAAATAATTTGATCACGTTTCAAATCTTTGTGGTTTAAGATAGATGCTCCCCCTCAACATGTGCATGAAAAATTTGAAATCGTTTGACACATGAGGGGAGGAGAACTTGTACATCCTTATAAAACCATGTATCGAATTATCAGTTTAAATCCAATTTAAATCACAAAATCTCCCCCGATCACAATTATCAAATCATTAGAAATATGTGATCTCTGAGATTTAAATTGATTTTGAAAGCTTTAGGAGAATTGTGACTTGATTATGAAAACGTTTTAAGCGATTAGGATCGGATTTTGAGACTTTAAACTCCATTGATTAAACAGGCATGATTATCTTTTTGAAACAATTGAATGACAAATAACCTTTTGATTTAATTGAAATCATTCTCCCCCTCAATCAATGACATAAGTTGTTGATTGAGAGATAGATATTTTTGACAAATGTTAAGTCCAGATGATTTTCAATAATAGAGTCCGAGTTATTTTTCAAAGCAATTAGTTTTCATTAGATAGTAAGTAATTGTTTATAGAATCAGAGCATGAAATTTGAAAAACAAAATAAGGCATGGCTCTGTTCTTTCTTTGAAAACGGGTTACTGCCTGAAATGACAATAAACCACCATTTTTCTCCGCCTCATTTTTTTAAAATTTTTTTTAGACTATGTACATTCGAAGAACATCTAAAGACCCGTGACATTCTTTGAATATCAACACAAAGTCCGTAGATATTATCGAATCGAGGTAAACATGACAAAAAGACAATATTTTTGGAATTTTTCAAGATTTTCAAAATTTTTTGTGGATTTTTGGAAGTTTTATATTTTTATATTTGTTTTTGAAGGTTTTGTAATTTTGTATTTTGCTTTTCGAATAGATATTTACAAGAGATAGATGAGTAAAGACCTTTACTCCTCGTCTTCCTCTTGAAGATGCTTTAGTGTTTCCGGTTGTAGACTCTTTAGCCCAAGACGTGGAAGGATAAACTCAAAACGTTCTCTAGGAAGAGCTTTGGTGAAGATGTCTCGCTAACCGGTATTGAGACCTTACAAAGTATAGTTCCACCACACCGCTTTCAACTTGTTCCCCGATGAAATGATGTCGAATGTCGATGTGCTTTGCTCTTGAGTGTTGTACATTGTTGCATGAGAGAGCAATAGCACTTTTATTATCACGACAAGAGAGGATTTTGTTGAATTCAAAGCCATAGTCGATAATTGGGATCTCATCCATAGGATTTGAGCACAACAAGATGACATGGCTATGTATTCAAACCTAGAGGAAATAGAAGTACTCATTTGCTTCTTTGAAGACCGACTCACAAGCTTATCACCCAAAACCGAGCACCTCAGGGCGTGCTTCGACGAGTATCTTGAAATCTCGCATGATCAAGATCTGCATAGGTCGTTAGTGACATACCGGTGTCCTTCGGGTACCAAAGTCCCATATTGATGGTTTCTTGGAGATACCGAAGACCCGCTTAACGCTTCAAGGTGCTTTTGGTGAGGCTTAGCACGGTATCTAGCACACATGCATACAATGAACATATTATCAGGTCTCTGGTTGTGAGGTACATCAGGATCCAATCATACTACGATATTTCGTTTGGTCTACCATGATCCCTGAGTGGTCCTCATCTAGAATCAAATCCAAATTTCTTTAAAATCTCATTTGCATATTTAGATTGATTTATAAAAATGCCTCCGGGACTTTGTGAAATTTGTAATCCCAAGAAAAATGACATTTGTCCCATCATTGACATTTAAAATTTAGAACCCATTTCATTTGAAAAACGATCACATTCATGGGGTCGGTCAAGGAAAAAATAATATCATCAACATATATTTGAACGTGAATTAAATGTTTTCCTGACGTTCTGGCGAACAATGTCGGATCAACTGCTCCTTTGCTGAATCCAGTAGATAGAACAAACTTTGATAGCGTATCATACCAATCCGCGGAGATTGATTCAAACCGTAAAGAGCCTTCTTCAAACGATAGCGTAAGTAGGATGCTCGATTCACAAAGCCTTCAGTGGGCCGACGAACGACTTCTTTAAGATCTCCGTTAAGAAACACCATCTTTACATCCATCCGATAGACTACCATGTTCTTACTTGCAGATAGCCAAGAAGATTACGATCGCCTCTATACGAGCAACTAGAGCAAATGATTCTTCAAAGTCAATACCTCCTCCCGACGGTATCCTTTGCAACCAACCTAGCCTTGTTCTTTAATACATCGCCATGCTCATCAAGCTTCACTTTGAAGATCCACTTTAGAGCAATGATGGTTGCACAACTGGGCAGTGTACTAATTCCTATACATCAAGTCGATCAAACTCATGAATTTCTTCTTGCATGGCATTGAACCAGCTGTCTTCATTCATGGTAGTTTTAACATCTTTTGGTTCGACCTTAGAGAGTATGGAGTTGAAGAAGCACCATAAGGCATCGGTTGCAAGTTTTTTCCGTGTTGATACTGGACGAGAGGGGTTTCCAATGATGTTGTCCAATGGATGATTATGTGTCCATTTCTTAAGATGTTCATGTGGTTGTTGTTGAGGAACTGAAGTAGCAGAGTCTATATCTCCTGATGATGATTCCGGAGCAAATATGTTCTCAAAGGGTTCATCTTCGGAGGAGCAAAGGGTTTTCATCATACGTAACTGGCAACAACATTTCCATTTTGTACACTCGATGATTGATGATTTGTTGATGAGACATAGTGATCGCAGCGCTCTTGACTTAATGACATTGGGCGAAGGGTTAACTTCATTGGCGAGGATATAGGCGACTTACGTTGATGGAACGACATATCATTAACACTTGGTTCATAGTGTTCATCAAACATTGGATCAAATAATTTCTTCAAATCATCCTATGAAGAAGGTACATAAGGAGTTCTTGGTGAGGATTAGAAACAAGAGTAGAACCGATGGGACTACTTGTTAAAGGTTGAAATGCGGGTCCGAACTAAATTATCCACGGAGCCATTTGACGGTCACTCATCAAAGCAAGCGTGAATTGTTTCCATGATATTTCGTGTTCTCTTGTTGTAGATTCGGTAACCTTTTACGCTTGGTGCATATCCTACAAATACTCCAATGTCCGCTTTAGCTTTAAGCTTGCCTAAGTCTTGGCCCTCATTAGTTGGATTGCACAATGCACCAAACACACGAAGGAATGAGAGATTAGGTTTTCTATTGTGGACAAGTTCATATGGAGTTTTTCCATGAGCGGTGTGAATTAGGATCGATTTTGTGTGAAGCATGCGGTGGCAATGGCTTGACCCGAGAAACATTGGAACCTTTGAGTAAATCAACATTGTTCTCATGGCTTCCACAAGAGTTCGATTTAGTCTTTCAACTACACCGTTTTGTCGAGGAGTTCGTGGAACACTTCTTTGATGACTGATTCAAATAATTTCATAAAACTCACTAAGTTGTTTATTAACAAACTCAGTTCCATTGTCGGTTCGGATGATTCTGACAGTTTTGTTAAGTCGAACTTGCAGCTGTTTGATAAGTTTGATGATGATATATGAAGTTTCATCCTTTGTCTTTAAGAACTTAACCCAGGTGAATCGAGAGTAATCATCAACCACGACTAGCACATAATTCTTCCCAAAGATATTATGCACTCTCATGGGTCCACATAAATCCATGTGAATTGTATGAAGAACTTCATGGCGAGTTTGTAGGTTTGGGTTTGTGGGCATATTTCTTGCTTTTCCTAATTGGCATCTTGAGCAAAGATGATCCTTTTCATACTTTAGTCTAGGTAAACCTACAACTAAGTCCTTTCGAGAGATCATTGATGGTGCCGAAGTTCAAGTGATTGAGACGACGATGCCATAACCATGACTTTGTTTTGAAGCCTTTGACAACAAGCAAATTGGAGAAGACTTCATCATATCTTCGATAGAGATGGTGTATAGATTTGAACCACGTGTTCCTCTTAAAAGCTCTTTACCATCAAGTTCTCTAACGAAAAAGTATGTTTTTCGAATGCCACTTCTAGATCGGAATCACGAATTGACCGACAAAGAAATAAGTTATGACCAAGACCTTCTACGTAATATACTCGGAGATAACACTATCACCGACAACATAATCTCCATAACCCATAATAGCAACCAAATGATCGTTCCGAATCTAACAAATCCGATGAATTTACTCATGAAGTTCATGAGCGTGACCGTCTCCAAATATATGCTGGAGCAACTGAGTCCGTGTACCACGTAAGCGATTTTAACGATCCGCGGTTGAACACAGACAAAAATGGATAACTGGATAATTGGGAACCCTATGCAATAATGGGTTCCACTTTGTTAGTAACAGTAATTGGAACACCCACATCAGAAGTAGTGTTAGGAATTAGAAATTCCATAGTGAAGTGTCGGTCACCCCAAATATTATCTAGCATAAGTTAGCTCGTAGACTTGTAGTTATATACATTGTTTAGTAGTTTATTAGTTAGTTTGTAGCGTAGTTTAGTTTAGTGCAACACCGTGGAGGAAGGACGGGTCTTTACCCACTGTATGCCCGATCCACATCCGATAGGAGGACGTATTGTTTGTAGATAAATACCCTTCCATCCATGGAAGGGGTGGCTTCGCAATCTAACCTTTACATTTTATTGAACCAACTCTACCAAGAACACCATGTTCTACTTTCTCTCTCTAAAATGTATAACATGTATTTTGATCATCCAAGACCACCCGAATCATCAACACAATAATATTATCGATCCTACAAATGGCATCAGAGCCTAGGTTGCATTGTGTTAATGATTCGTATGGTTTTTTATGTGGTTCTTGTATGCGTTTTGGTCATGTTTTGTTGCAGTTTGATGTGGTAATGAATCTTGTGTTAGTGTGTTCACTGTTTATGATGTTTTTATGGTTTGTGTTTCATATGGTCAATCTTTTTGTTACATGTTTTATAACTGTTTCACTTGTAAAAGTGTACTCATTATTGTTTCTAAAAAAAACCATTTGTGTGATCAAACTGTCTTTCTTGTGGTCATATTCGTGAATATCAACATGGGTCAAAGATGGCTTTTTCTGGTCAGTTTCATGAGGTCAAAGCAGATGCAGTCTTCAGTTTTTTTGGGTCATTCTTCATAGCGAGTTGGTCAGTTCTTCATGGCGACTTGTTTTGACAACTCGTCCAGGTTCAATGTATCCAATGTCTTAGCGACTTACTCTAAAACTTTACATGCTAACGACTTACTCTAAAACTTGTCACTATTTAGCGACTTGTCTTGAAAAAGTTAAGCGAGTTGTTAACTGTTTACATGCTAACGACTTACTCTAAAACTTTGCTAGCGACTTGGAAAATCTTTGACCTAGCGACTTGTTATTCAACAAGTCGTAGCGACTCGCTTTGATGAAAATGGGTAGCGACTTGATAATACTTTGGCTTGCGACTTGGACAGAAAAGAGTAGATGAAGATGAATGAATGAAGACCAAGACCACTTTGACCATATAACAACACCAGACCTCAGTTTCATCACTTCATTAATCCAACATCATTTATAACAGATAATGACCATATCAAAACATCATCTCACTATTACTCCATATCAAAAGATCATAACATCATCTCATTATTTCCAGTACTAAGTCTCAAACAAATCAAAGACTCAAAATACGAATTGATTTTTTGATCTCAGTTTCCTTAATTCATGGTTCTCAAAAGAAATATCAAGACTACCAAAGAGTCTTTAACATGAATTAAGTTAACCATCATTGACCAAGATATTCTTGATAATGTACGAAAATAAAGATATGATTTTAACAACTATGTCAAAACCATGTCTTTGATTCGTTTAACCCATGACTCAAAAACATAAATTACTTTCGGTAATAACATCTTTTTGTGTCTTTAGCCCCGAAACCTACCTTAGAATCTTATGTGGGTTGATCTCACTACTGTCATCAAGGTATCAAACCATCTCTCGTGGCTTATTATTGGAACTCAGAAAATGAAACCATCCACTGGCTATGTCGAACACACTCAAACCATCCCTGTGGTGAGTAAAGTCGCTATCGTTCAAGGTGTTTCGAGGATTAGAGTTTAGGGTTTGATGATTAAGAATGAGATTGAGGGAGGCATTTCTTTGATGAGATAAATTAGGGTTTGAGGTGTATATTAACTGATGGGGGCGGAATATTGATGAGAGAGATTAGGGTTTCAAGGGAGAGATACATTTGGGTGAGATGGGGGCGTGTTTGTGTTCGAGTAAAATTAGGGTTATGTGAATTTTATGTGGAGTTAAATACCCGATGGATTAGGGATACTAAAATGAGCCGTGTATTGTATTAAGTTTGTATGGGCCGAACTTATTTCAAGCCATGTATTATTCATGGGCCTCGCTGATTGACTAAAGATTGGGCCTTGATAATGTAACAATTGTCAAATATTCAAACGTGAAACTGGAGTGCAGCATATGTGAAATTGGAGTCACGATCAATGGCCATACACGATCTTGTTCAAACGTGACATTTTTGATTTGGTAATTGTTCAAATGTGACATTACTAAATCACGATCTGATTCTCCAACGAAGCTTTGATGCAATAAAGATGTGCCGATTTATTGAGGAGGTCCATGGATATTATGATGGACTTTGTGGACTAATGAAACAATGTTTGGTCATTAAATTTCTACGAATGATACATGTGTTTACGGCTAATGTTTGTGTTTCTTCTGGCTAAAAGGTTGAGACTTGATATTGAGATTTGCTGAGATGATGTGATTTGGTTATGAGGACTTGTACTTTGGGGAATACATTTTCACGAAAAAATATTATGTCACAGCTTGAACTTATGATTAATCAAAGTTGACTACGGGTTTGTTGTTCAGCATGTCTTATTTGGATTTGAAGTGAAGTTTTTCGGGCACGTTTACTTATTTTCGTCTTCTTTCTTTCTACCCTTCCGCGAAGATGACTTGTTTGGGCGTTTATTGAGGTGATAAAGACTTGGCTATTTAATTACGGTTGTGATTCTTTCTCGCTTAACCCACAACGAACTATCACTTCGTTGTCTCACTGCTGAGAATGTCAAGAGGTTTTGTACATTGGGTACACCGCTTTTTCACAAGGATTAGTACAAGTTTAAGTAACAAACTGGGAATTCTACTTCATGATCAAGTTTGGTATATTGGGTTTACTTCTCCATGTGGTCACTACATTAGCCGACATAACGCGTGAATGATGTGTTTACCAAAGTATTTATTGATGGTTGATGATGTTGATGATGTTGGATAATGAACCGTTGATGAACCCGCATGTTCCCTAAAAGCAGATATTCACCGAAACCAATGTTGTCATAACACATTCAAGTCGACATTGTTTACGGTTTTGTCTTGATTTTGTAAAATCGCGAAAGAATCTATTTCTGTTTAAATCATAGACTTGTAAAATCCGTGACAATGGAAACATCCCGCAATAGTAAAGTGCATGTCCGGATCTATCTTACGGTTTATTCTTGGTATTGTAAAATCCCGCGAAAGAAACTATTTTTCGGTTTAAACCATAGAATTGTAAAATCCCGTATTGATGGAACCATCCTGGAGAAAAGGAAAGTGTATTTCTAGATCTTACTTGATGCTGGTGCTACGATTTCTGCTTCGAAGAAGGGATAAAAGGGTGTATTTTATGAATTGGATGTGTGAAATGGTTTTACGGGGTTATGTGCAGTTAACCATGGTCGGGATGAAACCATTATCAAAGTTCATTTAAATGTCAAAGAAGGCTAGATTTGAGGATTCGAGAAGATGTGACAACGGCGTTAATTCAAGATTATTTATTTGAGATTGAAGTGAATTATCACGGCGAGTGTACTTAGTATCTCAAGGTATCGGGATGGTTGGATGAAGATTCTTCATGATCCTTGTTCGAGCTTATTATCAAAAACGAAGACTTGAAATCTAGTTATTCTTGGGAGTCTTTTTCTTTTACCACTAGGAAATTGGGCTCTTTTTGCCACAAAATAACTATCACTTTAAGGAGTTCGTTGTAGTGCTCAAAGGTCACATTTAATTGTGGATTTTCAAGAGGTGATGTACGTCTTATACTTGATGGTTGGTTGGTTGAAGAGTATAGAGAGTACTTAGAGATGCTAATGGAAATCGGCACCGCTCTTTGTTACATATGTGCAAGTTTAAGTCACGAGTTCGGGGTAGTTTACTTGAGGTCAAATTCATCATACTGGTTTTCCATCATCGGTACGTCACGACAAAGAGCCTCTCGAATGATAATGGGGTAATTACATGTTTTTCCAAGAGATGATGAAAAGAGAGAGATTATGACGTTTGAACAAATCTGCTCAAGCCTCGTTCTCTAAAGAAAAGAAATGTGTACGCTTCCAAGATTATCTTCCAAGAAGAGAAATCTTCTTATTATGACCATTCTCATCAACATGCTTCATACTTTTTCCATGCGCCTATCATAAAGTGAACCGTATCATCGTTAATTGTTTTCTTATTCCACTTGCTCAACTATAATGACGATGGCGACATCATGTGCTAATTTTGCGGGGATAAGTGTGAATAGACTACATTTGTTAAAGATATTCACTTGTGTAATCAAGAATGGCATATCCATATGCAATTCTTGAGGGGAGAAGTGTGAAATTTCGCATGGTTGATTATTATATGAGAATAAATGGTCAAACGGCTCCAAACTCGTGTAAGAACCGAGCTTCTTCTTATCGGGTCATCTTTACATGAAGTTTTCCTATATGAGCCGTTGGTTGACGTCTTCACACCTACCGATATGATTATCGACAAAGTGCTTCCGTTAATGCTTCACACGTACATCAAAATGATGATTCCGAACAATCTCTCTGTTCTTGTTTGATGTGATTGGTAGTTGGTGTTACCATCTTATGTGTTCGTTATGGCCCGATTGATGATTTCCTTGATGAACATCTTTCTCGTTCTTGTTTGATTGGGAGGATTTTAGTTAAGGGATTTGCAAGATGTAAGTTGATTGGGATTCTTTTGGTGATGTTCTTGTTTTGGTGAGTTGAAGATGTTAACTATCTATTCCAACCGGACAATCTTGAAGAAGGTCGAGTCTACAATCGGTTCTACATTCTACTACATGTTAGAAGACTAAAGACAGGTTGCATTTAATTATCTAAAGACTTCTTCTTAATCGAGCATTTATCAAACAGATTGTCGGTTTAGGGGAGAGCACTAATTGGGGGAGGGTGAAATGTCTAACTTAATCCCCAATTAGACTTGCTCACATTCTTCAGCAAGTTGATTCTCACAAAGAGTTCAAGTGTTCTTCTCAACAGATTTCTAGTATTTGGGCTTATACTATGTTGCTGATTTTGAAGTGTCAAAACCAGCAAGGGGGAAGGAGACACACATCTAAACACAAAGCGAGTAAACTTGATGAACTTAATTCTTCTAAGTGATTGAAGATACCCGGAAGACAAATGTTATTACAGCAGAAACTCAAGGTTTGACTCATGGCTAGTAAACTTGATGAACTTAATACTTCTAAGTGATTGAAGATATCCCGGAAAACAAATGTCATGACCGCAGAGAAACTCAAGGTTTTACTCATCAAGGCTTTTAGTGTTATTATTCCAACGACGTGGGGAAGTGATGTAGAGAAAGTTTCAAGATAAAAGAGGTACATTATGTGTGATGATTTCGATGTTATCGCAATCATCGGGAGAGAGAATTGTGTACATTGGGGCGCCATTGTTTCACTGAGGGCTTAATCGGTGGTTCGTAGATATAATCACTTATTTCGTGTTGACATCCGCAGAGATTGTCACCCGCAGAGATAATCGATGATTCGGCCCGCTTCTTCAATGTTATCGGTTATTCTCTTTGGGCATTGGTGCTTCGGGTTCTTGAGCTTCATAAACTTTCTTCGTGGGAGAGAAAAGTATACATCGGGTTATTCTTTGGCTATTGGACTTAATCCTGTACTTGATGATATAAGTTTCTTTGTCTTCTGCATGTGTATTTGGGTTCGTGAACTATAGTATAAGGGACCGATCGCATCAATTCAACTACGAGGGAAGTGGTCTCTTGACAACTTTTGGAATGGATTGCTTCGACTTGGTGGAATGAAACTTGAGAAGAGTTATTTATGTGTGGGATGATACGTTGTTGTTCTTTTGGATGATATAACCTCGAACAAAGAATCACGGTGATTATTCTTAAAAGGAGCAGCAAGATCGATGATAATGGTGTGCTTCTTTGTGTACCTGGCTAATGGAAGCTTGAAATAAAGCTTTGAATCTACTCAGCTAAAGGATTCTCGGTTTGGGGGGATGCTGCCAAAGTCTCTCATTCTTATAGGTTCAATTTCTTCTTTTCAAGAGCCTTGGAAGCTTTGGTGGTGGATGTTTAAGAGATGACGATTTCTATCTTCTACAACGAGGCTGCTCGATACCCTTATCTCATTAGATTCGTATCATCATCTTCTTAAATTATATCATCTACTCTATCTTTGTAAATATTTTTCAGAAAACCAAAATACAAAAATATAAAACCAAAGAAACAAAATAGAAAAATATAAAACCAACAAAACCCATAAAATCAAAAATTTGAAAAGACCAAAATATTGTTTTTCATAGACATGTCTTCCGTATCGATAACATCTCATGGTCTTAGAAATGTCATTCAATAATGGCACGAGACCATAGATGAAGTTCGAAACAGGGAGGTGTAAATATTTCTTTTCAAAACATGTCTCAAAATGATGGCTTGCAGCTACTTTGATCAGTAACCCGCTCTTCAAAACTATGGCTTGCGCTATTTCAGCAAGAACCGCTTTTCAACGAAAGAACAGAGCCATACTTTATCTTGCTTTTTCTAATCTCATGCTCTGATTCTATAAACAATTGCTTTCAATCTAATGAAAACTAATTGCTTTGAAAAATAACTCGTACTCTATTTTTGTAAATCATCTGGACTTAAATTTTGTTAAAATATCTATCTCTCAATCAACAACTTATGTCATTGATTGAGGGGGAGAATGTGGTGGCCCATGCAGGTCTAAAGATTTAATGTTATGTCATGGTATGATCTTTCTTTTGAATCAAGGTCTTTCAAAATGAAATTTTTTCTGTTCTTGTTTGATTGTGAAACTGTTTTATTTTTCTTAAAGATCTCTTAAAACAATCATACCTGACTCTAACAATCTTTAATGTCTTAAATTGGTCCTTATCTGTTATTTTTCAAAATCAAATCTTGCCACGTCTTTCACCAAAATTTTCTAAATGATTTAAATCTGTTGGGATCACAAATCTCAAATGGTTTGAAATTTTTGATCGGGGGAGAGATAGTGATTTAAATCTCTTATCCGCTTAAATGGAATTGGTTTTAGTCCTTTATAGGCACTCCCCGCCTCCATGTGCCAAACGATTTCAAATAAATAATGCACATGTTGAGGAGGAGGATTTATCCAAAAACCATATGAGTATTTAAACCAGCCAAAAGTTCTCCCATGTTTTCTAAACCGATTAAATCACTTGGGATCCAAAATCTCAAAGGGTTTGATATTTTGATCGGGGAAGAATTTGTGATTTAATAATGAAATTTGATAAAAGTGATTGTTTGATTCAATTGTGCAGTTTGCTCTCATATATGTAAGCGCTTTCGAATCTCAAGCACATATTGAGGGGAGCATTCAAAAGAAAATAAACTATCAAGGTACAAAGATTTATATGTTTCAACATAAAGTATCTTGATTGATTTTATAAATGGTTTCTTAATGGATTTTGTGATTGTGGATGTACTTCAAATGAACTCTTGCCTCTATGTGATAAAATGCTTTCAAATATCCTATGCACATATTGAGGGGGAGAATTTACCAAAGAAAATCAAAAGGCTTTTTCTAAGGAAATTGTGATTAAGAAATTATTTCAAAGAAATTATTTCAAAGAACTCTTGTCTCCATGTGCTAAACAATTTCAAAATCATATGCACATGTTGAAGGGGAGCATTTCTAAATGATCAAAACTATTAAGGTACAAAATGCTTTGATCTCGTATCACAAGTACCTTGATTGTTTTTCCAAATGATTTTTCAATTGGTTTCATGAAGGAAAGAACAATACCAAAAGATCGACCAATTTACTTTATGCATGGTGTTATAAGGATGGTTAGGTTAGGTATTCATTCCCACGATCCGCCAGAACCGGAGGGATCTACCCAAGGACAATCCACTAGATAGCGTAGAGTCCTTAGGTATATTGAAAAAAAGGAGAAAAATGAGAAATGGGAAGAGTGCGGATTGAGACAGAGCTAGTACTAGAATAAACCCAACAAGGCTCTAGTTATGAAGTCTCGGTAAGCACTGAAGGGGTTGAAGAATGAAAAAGAAATGAATATGAAAAGGGTGAAAGAAATAGCCTCCAATAATTCAACCTTAGGCGTAAACCGGGTTCAATACATATGCTACCTGGTGTTTACTTAGGTAACATCGGTATTGAAGACAAGACGATCACGGACCAAGTGCCGCACTGCACCTAACTTCCCAAACTACTCAAGTTCCTCTTAAAAGGGCTTGTTTTATTCTCACGAGGAACCGACATAATCTATTGACTTTCTCTTAGAGATTGTTGATATTGAAGAAGGAGACCCTCTCCCTAGTCTCCGGCATAGGAACCAAATGTGCAAAATTGAGTCTAGAGCCAAGAGATCATCCACAATATCTCGTTAGGACACTAAGTTAATGAAGACTTGTTGTTTCACGCAATGTGGAAAGTAAGAATAAATTAAGAGTCCTACGCATTATCTTTGTGGTATTGCCAGAACATCCGAGTAATATATCAAATATATTCACGATGAAGATGGAAATCCTTCTAGAGCCAACATCAAACAAGCTCTTGGTGGGTGACATGTGAAATCTTGCAAAAGATCAAGCTTGTGACAACTGGATAGAAACGATGGGGCGATTCACTCTTGAATCAACCTTGGTCCAGGATTGGAATTGACGGATACTTTTGGAAAAACCGTTCAATGTGCAAACCTTCTTTTCTCTAGCACGTCGAATGTGTACTTATGTTTTCAAACACAAAAAGTATCTCCGATTGAAAAATACTTTGGAAAACCATTCGATGTGCAAATCTTATTTTCTAGCACATCGAATGTGTACTCTTCTAAATACAAAAGTATTTTTGATTGAAATTTGATCTTTCTCATAAAACCTTCGTCGATTGCAAAACTCTTTCTTCTAAGCAATACGCGATTGTTTTCAAATCAATCTTTCATCAATCGGTGAATCTCAATTACCGGGTTCACTCACCCGTGTTGTCTTCTTTGAGACGTTCGGTTTGAGAACACTAGAGTACCGCCAAACCCCGTCAAGGAGATTCTTAGGAATCCTACCGATTACAGCAAGATTTGTAATCGATCAACGGGGAACCGTGTACCTCAATTCAACGAAGTGATCAAAGACACTTTCGTGTGTTTTATTGTTAACTATTGTTTGCAGGTACATTTGGACGATTGCAGCTGATCAGAATTGAGGAGTCAATCCAAAGCCGCATGCTCACAGCATCCACACTTAATTGAACACCATCTCTCTACTTTCTCTCTCTAAAATGTATAACATGTATTTTGACCATCCAAGACCACCCGAATCATCAACACAATAATATTATCGATCCTACAAGTAGAAACAATGGAATCATCAGAAATAGATGCAGTGCTAGTGTCCATATTTGACCTATTCAAAGTATGTTCACTTCTTAAGGGAATAGTTCTACCAGTAGGCATCCATTTACTAGTGGGCACTGTCTTAGCAAATTTATGGCGTAACTCATTAGCCTTATGGCCGAAGGTATCCATTGATAACCTATTTTACTAAATATTCTTCCTGGGTTTCCACTGTTTTCTAACTTTCTTTCGCTTTGCCTTTTATCCTTCTTAGCTTGATTTTTGCATAAACAATTTTAACAGGGCATTTAACAAGATTAATCAAATCATTCACACCACATTCATGATTAGTAATGAATTCAAGCAATCATCAAGACATGGTTTGCGAGATAGTAGCGTAATCAATTAATTACAAGACGCTTTATAGCAAATACTAGAATCAACACGATTCGCCTTATTTAAATCCTCCCTAAGGTGATCTTTTACTTTCTTCCACCGAGCATTCCTAGCATGCAAGGTCCTATCATTCTTTGTGTTGCTTTGAGGCTTTGACCCACTTGCTTTGGTGTCACTTACTCATGTAGAGGGAATTGGAACATTAGTTGGTTTTGCTACTTTTGCATTCCCGAACTAGAAGTGCAGGGATCTGAACTATTTAAAGGCACCTTAGTGATCACTTTCTTAAACCGGGCATAGAATGGTTTGTATGTTTGGCACTAGGCATAGAACAAGGCATCATGACTTTTCCTTTTGCACCTAAGGATTTAGGACATGTTGCTATTAAGCATTCTAGCGTTCTTGAGATCGTTTGGCTTGAATGCACGCAAACCTAATTTCACCGCCAAGAGGCTTATTTATAAAATCCTCTTCCATAATCTCACGAGGCATTCAAAACTATCCTTAAGGTGAGCACAATAGTTGTGAAACACAGTTCATTATTCCTAAGATGAGGAGGAATGTATTTAATAAATACAATATATTTGCGATCCGAGGATGACTTTGATGCAACATTCTCATTAAAAACTAGTGGCGGTTTCCTTTCTCCCGACTCCTCGATTCTCAATTTCTTTTGTAAAGATGTTATTTTTTCGTTGTTTTGTCACGGTGACTTTCATTGAATCATATAACTCTTTAAAGTGTCGTTTAACTTTTCATTTTCTTCTAGAAAACTTTCGCTTTCTTTTGTAAAGCATTAACTAGGTTTTGAAGATGAAAAGTTTGAGAATCACGAGAATCTAAAGGAGGAGGCATTGGGAGCCGACCACATTGTTCTTTTCACCCTTTAATTGAGAGATTTGAGCTTTCAACTTTCGGATCGTGTTACAATGAGCTTGAATCTGTTTGTCACGTTTGTTTATCTGAAAAACTGCATCAAACTCTGGAACATTTGAGGATGTCTTGATATTTGAGGTTTTAACATTTTCTTTAAGATGTTGATATTTTTAGTTGCAAATCAAAATGTTCAACTTCTAGTTTAGAAAGATGTTTTACCAAATTATCGCGATCATCTCGATTAATTTTCTCATTAAGTTCTAAGTTTTTGTTTTCAAGCTCAATGACACGATCATGGGAGACTTTCAGAGCAACAGATAATTCATGAAATTGAGAAGCATGAATGGAACAATTTGTAGCAGTGAAAAACACAACTTGAGCAATACATTCAGAAATAAGATTCTCATTCAAGGTATGCAAGTTCTTCCTCTCAATCTCATTATATTTTAATTCTCGCCATAGTCACTAACCTCAACAATCATCGATCAAATTCCTTTTCCATTTCTTTAATATCTAAGTCCATCCCTTTTAAAGACTCTCAAATTGATCTTTAGTTTTTAAAGAAAGGCATGACCTCGGTTAAATAGCATTCTTTGGTTTGCTCAAAACCCTTTCCCTTCAGTTATACCATTGGGTGTGATCCTTTTCTTACAAGTTTTCTCAAAATCAACAAATAATTGAAAGATAACATATTGACCGATTAAGGTCTTGCTTTTAGTGGCAATAGTCCTAGGGACTAGATGCATTGGTGTATTAGGAGGATACAGATTGTCAAGGCATTTTCCTAAAGGGGAGGTTTGTTACAACAAGATTCTCCGCTTTTTGCTTATCTAAATCCTTTTTCCGAACACTTGTTCGGTGTTAACAACGCTTGAGGCTTAAACATGTTCAAGGAAATCCAATTTTTCTTTTTGTAGTCATGGGTCCGATAATTATGTTTTTCTTTACATGTAGGATTGTTGAGTTTCTTATCCATTTTCTCCCTAGTGACCTCATCCGATTTCTTATCTTCCTCTGCACTCGGCCAAGAACTAGGTTTCGCCTAGGTTTAAGGATTTCATTTCCATCATAGATAACATTTTGAGCACTTTTGCTATCTTACCATACTGGGGTTGGATTCCTTTATAATGGGGATACTATGCTTATCACGAGAACTCTATGCTTCGTGATCATGTGAAAATCTGAATGGTATTCCTTGTAATGCATAACTTATTTTCAAGCTTGTTTTCAAGGTTTTAGATTAGAAAATCATTCAAAAGTTTTGATTCCTTAGCATCAATTCTTGCTTAAGCATTTTAACATTTTCTTGAAGTTCTTGTTTTGCTTAGCGCGTTTTAGAAAGCTTTTCTTGTAATGAGTTTAACTCATGTTTTAATACTTCTTCTCTAAACTTACTTTTCTAATAGTTGCACGCATTTGGTCATCCATTTCACCTCACGGTGGTTAACTCAAACTTAGCACTGCTCATAAATAGAAACTTGTTCTTTATAGGCATTCACCAGTTGTAACACCCAATTCGACAAGGGTAAAGATGTCACAACACGGTTTCATATCGAACTTTAAATACTATTCAATAGCGAAGCCTTTACAAAATATTCAAAAGAAAACATAAATAGCTAAACTTCCAAAATAAATCTAAGATCTCATGGTAAAGTCTTGCTCTGACTCTACTCTCAAACCCGGATCACCTATCCCATGAGCTCATCTTGAATACTAAATACCGCCATAGAAAAGAAAAGTTCACTGAGCTTACAAAGCCCAGTGAACGGATATAACGAAACAAAAGCTAAAACAGAACAAATATACGAATAACGAAAATAAAATGAAATAATGACGAAGGATCTTTTAGGATTCTGCGGAAGCACAAATATACAGAAATCCAAACAACCACGTAATAGTTTAGACATCACATAGCACATTAATGACACAAACACGAACACATCAAAACAACCAAACACATTACATATCAAGAATAACAGATTTCGTGTAAGCCAAACGGAAAGTCTCAAAACTAACAGAAACAATTTCTAATAAATAACATGGCATTCATAAAATCAATTAATCAACATTTAATACAATATATATATATAGCAGCGGAAATAGCAAACAGGTCAATGGCAGACAAAATAGTTAAACCAGTTCTCATATCAAATCCTAACCTTAGCAGAGTATAAACATGGCAGGTCACATATACAGACTGATAATTAACCTTCAAAACACTCAATTGTGCACT
>CM040246.1:80186667-80386667 GCA_022545495.1 Chrysanthemum lavandulifolium
CTCGTCTGGTTTTCCGGTAGGTGTACGTAAGGCTTGTCATCGAGAAACCAACTTTGCTTTCTTCAACTGCTACCGGACACCTTTTGTATGTGTAGAGCTTTTTGATTTCATCGTAAAGAAGGTGATCCGCAACACAAGACCTGTTTCTTCATTGTTGATTCCTTCGTCCGACAGTTAGGGTAGGTTCGGACAACATGTCGTGATTGTTGGGGGTCATTGAGTCTCTTGGGGATATCAGATTGAGTCCAAGAGCTTTTGGATCAACAGCTTTGTATATCCGATATAAGGAATCTTTGAGCCAATCTTTTGAGGAATGACATCATGTCGTCCCATATCGAGCTTCAATTTCGATGTGCTTCATGTTGATCAAATCCCAAAAGATTTGCGCTCCATGAGCTTGGGATGCTCATAGCCACTGTCACGACGGAAACAGATTTGGTGATGATGATGTAGAGTTCTCCAAGGTTGAGGAATATTCTTAAGATCCACGATGAATTCTTAGTGATTACTCCTGTAGCTTCATCATAACCAATGTCTATCATGAATTGTAGAAACGCTCTTGGTTGGTGCGAAGAACGTAATCGGTAGGCTCGATGTCGGGAATGAGGAGAACGGTCCTTAAGTCTCGGTGTGATGGTGACTTGTTTGTGGTTGAGAGTCATCGTCACAAAGATTCGTCCTTTGATCTTTTCATTGTGTTCCGAGCGGATGAATGTAGATCTCCCACACGATAGCGAGTTGGAGAGCATATTCGATAAGGATGATTCTTGAATATCCACAACAATTAAGCAAGAAGACTCGAGCAAAGTGAGAGTTTCAAAGTCAACACGAAGGTTGTTCTTTCCTATCTTCATCGGGTATCCATGAGGAAGATATCGGCAATGGTGAGAACATTTGGTGCATCCACATTCGCATTTGAGCGTCCATGTCGTGATCTCGAAATATATTTAGCCAAAAGAACCAACATATCGAAGACATTATGTTAGTCAACAGATGGTTTTATTGTCTAATTATTGAATGTGCTATGTTGATGATTGTTACGAGTCCAATGTCACTTGTTTTGTCCAATAGTCCAATGACGTCATGATAAGTTTCGTGAGTTAGTTAACTTTAAGTTTTAAAGTTCATGTTATCACATATTTTTCACAACATATTAAACGTTTAAGCTTATTAGTGACATTATTGGTTTCGTGACGTTATGATTTATTTATTAACAAGTTTGCACGCCAAACAATTCATGATGAAGGTTAAACAAGGCTTAGGCGTGAAATGGCGGCTTATGCGTAAGCAGGATAGGTATACGTAAACGCAAGCTTATCGTGGGATCGACTTACGCGTAAGAAGTATTACGCGAGGAAAAGGGGACCTTATGCGTGGAGCTTCGGCGTGGCGATATAAAACCTGCGCGTAAGGTTTACTCGTGAAGTAGACCTTATGCGTAGAGGTCATTGTTACGCATATCCTTCACGGGATACGTGTAGTCCCTTATGTAGAACCTTCGGCGTAATAGTTACGGCGTAAGATTACTCTTCACATAACCTTCTACGCGTAAGGTGATCCTTGTCGTGATTGCTAATAACCTTGATTCGAATTTCACTTGTAACAAACACAAACAAATTCATCATAACATCAATATTAACATCCACATTCACTTATTTTCGTAACACGATGATAAACACATTAAACAGGTTTCTGCGTAAAAACACTTATCGTAGACCTAAACCCTAAAGTTCAAGAATTACGCCAGAAGATATCTAGCCATAGGAATTGCACCAAAGTGTTTCGGATGTTTTAGATGCCTATTGAGATATTCTATCCAAGTTTTAACATCAATCTCTAAGAGAATCGAAATACCTAATTCTTACGAACATAAACCCTAATTTCCAATTTATGAATCATTAGTGTTTTTGGGTAATATCCGGCCTAGATATGATCAATTCAACTTGAATACAACCTCATACAACAATCTTTATCACCAAAACGTTCACATATGAAAACACCCAATTCACGATAAACCCTAGTTTTCCGTAATCAATCAATTCGTGTTTACGGGTAAGTTTTGAGGATAAAAATGGTATCATTTATGTTAGGAAAACGTTTTGACACTATCATTTTAACCACAAACACACAAACTTGATTATGTGTTCATACGCATATTGATAAGGTTTTAAAAGGTACCATTTTGAGGGTTGTTTTAACCTAATTTGATCACTTTTGTATCCATTATTACTTAATATCGTTCCTTTTCACTTTTTAGGTCTCTTGAAGGAAAAATCTGGAATGGCACTTATTTGGACGAAAAGGTGCGGATATATGAAGAAATGGCCAAAGTCGAATCGAGACACTCAAAGTCATTGAAATGTATATGGGCGTCGGTGTTAATTGCGGCGTCATTATAGGATTTTATGACGATCTGAGGCAAATACCCTATTTTCAAGTGGCGACGGCCTTTAAAAGAGAGGCCGTTGCTACTCGGACGGCCTAGATGCAACCCGCACGACGCCGGTCAAGAGGACGGCGTCACGGACATAAGGTGACGCCGTCGCAAGGTTAACGTGGCAAGACGAAACCCTAATGACGGCATATGACGCGTCACAAAACATAAGGTGACGCCGTCGCATATGTAATATTATATAGAATCCGAATTTTTCGGTTTTAGAGAGTCTTTGTGGAGTAAAACCTAAAACCGAACCAAGGGTGTCTTGTACAAGATTTTAGGGTTCCAAACCCTATCTTACATCAAGATAAGTATTTACTACATCAATTCAATTATGTCTTTGATTATTTGTGTGTATGCTTGCATGTTCTCCATGTCCGGCTAAGTTATTTGTGTGTTTGCTTAGGGAGTATGAAAATTAATTATTAAATATTGATTGGTTGTTTCTTATCTTAGTTGATTAATGATCTAGTAATGCGATAGGTCATTCGTTGTGTACTTAATGCTTGATTCATCTTTGTGAACCTTAGAATATAATTACCTGAGTAGTTGTAAGCTTAACCATCCAAAGAGTGCCTTAGAGTAAGAGTTTATTATCCCTAGTGGGTTTTGTAGACGAGACCCTTTGGTAAGTTCAAAGAGTTAGGAAGTGATGAGTGTCTAAATACTCATCATTTTTATACCATTTAGACTGCAAAATCATCTGAAAACACTCAGAAACACATCAAAATGATGAATATATCACAAATCAGTGTTTTATGTGTTTTAAATGCAAAATATCAAAATCGATGAAAAACATATCAAATTCGCAAAAATTGCGCTTTAGTCCCCAAGTTTGAAAAATTGTCAAAAAGCAGGTCCCTGAGCACATAATTTCAAATGTAAATCACCAAAGGTCCTTTTAAAATCAAAAGTTGTCAAATTAAGTCCTTTGGTGAAAAATATCATAAGTTTGAGAAAATTTCAAAATGGTCCTCAAGTTTGAGAATTGGCGAATGGCCCTGGAAAATTGCAAAGTGGCAATTTTGGTCCTTATACTTTTGAGAATGTCACTTTCAACCCTTGGATCAACTTTTCGAATTGGCGTTATGGTCCTTATAATTTCGAATTGACAACTTAAGCCCTTGTTGATTTAAACCATTTAAAACCCTTTTTGCTCGCCTATAATTGCACCCCACATTATAATGTATTTTGAACCCTTTTATTAATATCCAATCAACTCCTATGGTCAAACATACCCACTTGGCGCCATTTTAGTCTCCTCCAATTGCTTCATGCAACTCTCCACACAACCCCATTCCCCAAATTTCACCTTCATATCTCCTTGTCCCTCCACCTCACCTTAACTACAAAAACCATTTAATGATTCTTCCCCCTTAACACTCAACCATAGCCACCTGTCAAATGCCACTTTCCCGCCAAAATTGACAAAGTGGCAAAATCTCACAAAAGTCACCAAAAAGCTCTGGAATCAGGTGGGATCCACTCAGAAGGTGAGAGAGAAGCAAGGGGAGTATAAAAGAGAGAAGAATGAAGCAGTTTAGGTAGTAGAGAGTAGTTTCAAATTTCCTTAAATGTCGTTTTTTTTAATTAATGTTTTAGTTTAAAGTAAATGATGTAATATCAGTTTCTATGTATTGGATTTAAGCTAATTAAGAGTTTGTAATCAAGTTTCAGTCCTAATTCCAAGTTTCAATTCATTTTCAAGTTTTACCTACACTGTTACAAATTTTAATTTCAAACCAATGTATTAAAGCTCTCAAGTAGTTTATCTTAACTCAAACATGCTCATTCAAGCCTATTAAAGCTTTTGATAAGCTTGGGAAGGCTAAGCATTTTTATTTGTGGTCAACAAAAGTCAAAAGAGGAGGGAAATTGGATCTTGGGTTGTTGCAAAGGATCAAATGGGTTGGAATAGGCTTATTTAGCTTAGGTTTGGGTTTGGTATTGGTCTGCACACCATCTGGACAGTGTGAGTTACCTTCTCACTTTTCATTTTTTAGTCAATATTGCAGTTTATGCTTATATGTGTATCTGAGAACTCTAATAGTTTTAATCTGTTTATTTAGTTGTAATATGGTCATGATAGCTCAGTTTGGTCATTGGTTCAAGGTGGATCACTAGTTAGCTTCATTTATAGTGCATATCAGTTGGAATTAAAGGGTGTTTGGTTCTGCTGATAAACCTGTTATAAAGTCCTGTTTTGTGTTTAACTTCTTTTGGTTCATGTTAGTCAAGCTTATTTAGGCTCTTTTCTGTCTTGGTTTGTGCCTGCAATATACTAAAAGTCAAAATCCAACATTAACAATCTCAACGAGTTAATCGTTGAGATTTTTGGAAATCAAAATCTTGTTTCATGTCCAAAATTCATAAAGTTAGGTTCTGATTGCTTCATTTCATCAAGATAAATCATTTTCACCTTAAACTGGATCAAAGCTTAGTTTAGTCAACTTTTCGGTTTCTTCAAAAAGTCAAATAGCAAAAATGTCGGTTTGTGACATAGGTTGATTTTTCTTGAGCTCGCTTCGGGCCAATTTCAATGTAACTTGTGGTTTTGAAAAGTACTCTTGGTCTATTTTCTTATGTGTATTTTATAGGATTTTGTAATTTTTCTACAAGCTCAATTGAGCTTGTCAAATTGAGCTTATATGCCTCGTGCAAAGGCACCTAATCGCAGGTGTTGTGCGGTTTGTGCGACCTTGCACATAGCTTATTAAAGCTCATCTTGGTCTGTGCTTGGGTCTAGACATAGCCAACCAGGTCTATTTTAAGGTCTCACAATTGTTTTCTAGTTTCAAGCTTATTTGAGTGCTTATTCCCTGCTCAAAGTAGCCCTCGACCACTTGTTTTTAGCTTTAATCTTATGTCATCAATCTGATCTAGCTTGCAATCCTGTGGTTAGAACTTGTTGAAACTTGTTCCATTTTAGTTCTTTTAGCATACTTAGGCTTCTGTTTTGGTTTGGTGCCCTTTGGACTCCATTTGCTTATTTAAGTGCTTATTTCAATAAGCACTTACTCCTCAGTTTCATATTTCTCCACATAAGGGCCTGTTTTTCCATTTTTCTCATATTCCTTATATTATTTTAAACTTTTCCTGAAATTTTTAGATTTTTCTAAGTTGTTTTGCTATTTTTCTTAATTTAAACTAGTTTTTAAGCATTTTAATTAGCTTTAATTGCAAAAATTAAGAAAAGCTTCAAAAATTAATTTTTCATTTTCTTAAGTTTAGATAAATGTAAAAGCTTAAAAAGTATTTTTCTTTAATTTTCTTAGCTTAAAAAGTATTTTCTAGCATTTTAATTAGTTTTAAATAGTTTTAAATTAATAATAAATACATAAAAGTCTAAAAATATATTTTCAGTTTTAAAATTAGTTTTATCATATTTTAGATTTTTCAGAATCATAAGTTTATTTTTCTAGCCTTATTTCCTATTTTCTTCTATTTTAGAGTATTTATTAAATAGTTAAAATAGTTTTACTTAATAATAATTAATTAAATAGTGTTAAAATAATTTTCTTTTCTAATAATTTTCTTTTATTTTAGGATTCCAAAATGTTATTTTCATATTTTTAGGCCTTTTATTTCTTAGTTTTCTCTTTTTATTTTGTGCGTACACGTAGTTTTAAAACTTACGTTACGTTTTCTTATCGATTGTTGTGCTTTCCAATTCCGTGTCCAATTCTATTCCAAGCAATCAGAGTGTAATAATTCTAATCAAAACCTTTGCGCATCACTATCCTTAGTGATCATTCCATTATCTGAATCAGTTCTACACACCATTGAGTCTCCTTGGGACATAACGACCCGAATTCACCGTATTCTCGATCTTCATTGCATTTGTGTTTAAAATCGCTTAAGTCTCGTTAGACTTGACCGGTTCAAGACAGATCAAATTTTAGGCGCACTGCCGGGAGGCTTTAAGCGTGTGTTTAGCCATTTTCGAGACTCATTCTTGCACATACCCCACCATTTGTAAAAGTTTTTGTAAAGTTATCGAAAAATCCAAAGTTCATTAACACTTTTCCTAAAGTGTTAAAAACGCCAAAAATATTTTCATTCCTTGTTTTTATCATCATGTTTTTCAAAATACCAAAATATTCCTCTTTACCCTCTTACCTTTTTGATTCTTCATTTCTTACCCTCGATAACCTTTGATTCTTTCTATGTCTTATCCTCACCCTCTTGATTGTCAATGGTGTGGTGGTCCTTATAATGGTGGCAATTGCCCCGGTTGAAGCGTGGTGGAATCGTGAAGCGGGTGCATCTATAACCAAGATCCCTATTCCTACCATAACACGATCGATTTATTCCATCGCCTACCACATCATGAGACTCAGCGAGCTTTCTTGTTGTAGTCTTGTGGTGGTTCACATTCCGCTTATGATTGTCAATCGAAACACGCTTGTCTATGAGCGGGTTCGATAACAATCATGACTACAACACATACCACTCACACCACATCAGTTGTCTTGTTGTGAGTATTGTGGAGGTCCTCACCTAGCTCGGATTGTCAAACAGGAACCCATTTCCTTGTAACAATTACGACTCTTCAGATCAAGACCAACCTCCACAGTGCCAAATGATTCAAGCGACTCCTCATGAAACTACGATGCACCTTCTATCAAGACTCGGGTTATTAAAAGAACTTAAGGAGGAGTCGGCTATGTCCTCCCAAGATAATCCAAATGAGAAATCCATGGAAGTTTTGTTAGTCAAGAAGCTGGTCGCTAAATTAGATTCCCAAATTGCCTTTGAACAATCTATTAGGGAATCAATTGCAAAAGAAAAAGCGGCCGATCTAGCTCTCGATTCCGCTTTCATCCACGATGGCGATGATGATGAAGATATCCTTGATATCCTACAATTTTACAACAGTTCATCAAGTTCATCGGTTGAGACTCCTTCCATGAAAAATCGGGAGAAAAGACTATGATGGAATTACTAGCGTAAGAACAAATGGAAAGTATTAAACATATGTATGCTAGTCCGTCTAAACTCCCTCGCCTGTTGTTATCACACCCGATATTCCCACCGCCTCCTCGAACATGGGGATGAGCATCTTGACACTGTTCACGAAAAGGAATCGGACGAATTGATAAAGTCTAGTGTTGAGGACCTTGTCCCAATCCGGGAGAGTCACGAGAATTTCGACCATATGTGTGATATCCCTTCCTCTCTCGAGTGTTCTAATGATCAATTTGAGACTTTCTCCGATTTTAGCGATGATTGTAAATCTTATGGAGACATCGAGTATGTTGAGGCATCACTTCCACAGATCGATCCTTTTCTTGAGGAGTTCACCGATGAACTCACTCACATCATCCACTTTCATCGAAAGTGGCGATGATCTCTTTGATTTCAAGCCGATCTTGGAGAAACTAGAAATCTCCTATATAATGATCATCCACTCATTTCTTGTCCCATTTCCGACTCTTCCATTCCTTCTCTCACCCGGATGAGGAAGATGACAAATTTTGGAAGGAGGTCGATGATTTTCTTAGTGATGAGTCGATTCCAATGAAATTGACAATACTTACTTTGATTCGGAGGAGACATCCTTTTCTTCAAAATCATTGATTGAAGAACTGCTTTCCACTCTCCCTCCCGGAAATTTTACCAATCACCATAAAAGCTTAAAGTTTAAGCTTAAAATGTCAAAAATGGTGATTTGCTTCTTTCCGATGAGGAATGGACATGCATTGTGATGCACATATTTATCCCATTCTTCACAAATGGTGTGGTTGCTCTTTCCTTTCTCCTTCGAATGAGGACACTATTTTTGATCCCGGCATTTTCAATTATCATTTTTGAGCCGGTTCTCTATATCTCATCGGTGTGGAACTTTCACGTGCTTCAATGTTTATCCAAACATCTTGAATGAAAGTCCGATGGAGATTGTTTCCTCACTCGCTTCCCCATGAACCAATGAATTGGGTCGAGTCAAGCTAGCGACTGGAAACCAAAACGAGCACACACCATATGGGTTTTCACCCATAATTCGCCTTCTTACCCTTCTACCACCTAAGTGTGGGGTGATGCCCACATGTTATATATATATCTCTAAAAAAAAAAAAAAAAAAAAAAAAAAATCTTCTTTCTAAATATATGGCCATAGTATTTCCCTTTACGCTCTCGGTTTGGCATAACCATCGGTACTTTGAATATTGAGGCAATATTCATTTCTAAGTGGGGGAATTTCGCGAATTTCATATATTATCTACCCAATTCCCGCTTTTGGCAAAAATTTTTTGGAGTAAGTGTTTTCACTTACTCATTTGATTATCATCCGCCATGTTTGATAAACTAAAGGATTGGCTAATCCAGAGCAAACGGCTCTTGGTAAAGATTTCAAATCCGTTTATATGGCTTGCAATTTGCCCAAAATTGTATGGTTCTCAACTCACCATATCCTAAAAAGTGAAGAGTTGGCTAGTCCGCAAGGTTATGGCTTGTGGTAAAGGCGATGGAAAATCCATAATTGGTAATCAGCTCACCAAAGATAACATTGATAATTTATCTAAGATTTGGCTAGTCCGTATGGTACGGCTCGGTAAAGACAAAATCAAACCATTGAAAGTCGGTGGTTTGCTCAAAATCACATGGTTATCGGTGTACCATGGTTCTTACTTGAACTAAAACATTTGGCTACTCCGTAAGTAATGGCTTTTGGTAAAGAGATTAAAATCCATTATGTTTTCAAATCATTGCTAGGGACTAGCAATATCTTAGTGTGGGGATTGACGAGTGTCTAAATACTCATCATTTTTATACCATTTAGATCGCAAAATCATCTCGAAAACACTCGAAACACATCAAAATGATGAAAATATCACAAATCAGTGTTTTATGTGTTTTAAATGCAAAATATCAAAATCGATGAAAACATATCAAATTTGCAAAATTGCGCTTTAGTCCCCAAGTTTCAAAATTGTCAAAAAGCAGTCCACAAGCACATAATTTCAAAGTAAAATCACCAAAGGTCCTTTTAAAATCAAAAGTTGTCAAATTAAGTCCTTTGGTGAAAAATATCATAAGTTTGAGAAAATTACACAAATGGTCCTCCAAGTTTGAGAATTGGCGAAATGGCCCTAGAAAATTGGAAAGTGGCAATTTTGGTCCTTATACTTTTGAGAATCTCACTTTCAACCCTTGGATCAACTTTTCGAATTGGCGCTTATGGTCCTTATAATTTGAATTGACAACTTAAGCCCTTGTTGATTTAAACCATTTAAACCCCTTTTGGCACGCCTATAATTGTGAGCCCTCATTATAATGTATTTTGAACCCTTTTATTAATATCCAATCAACTCCTATGGTCAAACATACCCACTTGGCGCCATTTTAGTCTCCTCCAACTGCTGCTGCTGCAACTCTCCACACAACCCCATTCCCCAGTCCACCTTCATATCTCCTTGTCCCTCCACCTCACCTTAACTACAAAACCATTTAATGATTCTTCCCCTAACACTCAACCATAGCCACATCACAAATGCCACTTTCCCGCCAAAATTGACAAAGTGGCAAAATCTTCAAAAGTCACCAAAAGCTCGAATCGGTGGGATCCACTCGAAGGTGAGAGAAGCGGGAGTATAAAGAGAGAAGAATGAAGCGGTTTAGGTAGTAGAGTAGTTTCAAATTTCCTTAAATGTCGTTTTTTAATTAATGTTTTAGTTTAAAGTAAATGATGTAATATCGCTTTCTATGTATTGGATTTAAGCTAATTAAGAGTTTGTAATCAAGTTTCAGTCCTAATTCCAAGTTTCAATTCATTTTCAAGTTTTACCTACATGTTACAAATTTTAATTTCAAACCAATGTATTAAAGCTCTCAAGTAGTTTATCTTAACTCAAACATGCTCATTCAAGCCTATTAAAGCTTTTGATAAGCTTGGGAAGCGCTTTTAAGCATTTTTATTTGTGGTCAACAAAAGTCAAAGAGGAGGAAATTGGATCTTGGGTTGTTGCAAAGGATCGAAATGGGTTGGAATAGGCTTATTTAGCTTAGGTTTGGGTTTGGTATTGGTCTCGCACCATCCGGATGATTGTGAGTTACCTTCACTTTTCATTTTTAGTCAATATTGCGTTTATGCTTATATGTGTCTCGAGAACTCCAATAGTTTTAATCTGCTTATTTAGTTGTAATATGGTCATGATAGCTCGGTTTGGTCATTGGTTCAAGGTGGATCACTAGTTAGCTTCATTTATAGTGCATATCGGTTGGAATTAAAGGGTGTTTGGTTACCACGATAAACTGTTATAAAGTCCTGCTTTGTGTTTAACTTCTTTTGGTTCATGTTAGTCAAGCTTATTTAGGCTCTTTTCTGCCTTGGTTTGTGCCTGCAATATACTAAAAGTCAAAATCCAACATTAACAATCTCAACAGTTAACTGTTGAGATTTTTGGAAATCCAAAATCTTGTTTCATGTCCAAAATTCATAAAGTTAGGTTACAGAGCTTCATTTCATCAAGATAAATCATTTTCAGTCCTTAAATCTGGATCAAAGCTTAGTTTAGTCAACTTTTCAGTTTCTTCAAAAAGTCAAAATAGCAAAATGTCAGTTTTGGCCAACATAGGTTGATTTTTCTTGAGCTCGCCTCAGGCCAATTTCAATGTAACTTGTGGTTTTGAAAAGTACTCTTGGTCTATTTTCTTATGTGTATTTTAGAGGATTTTGTATTTTTTCTACAAGCTCAATTGAGCTTGTCAATTGAGCTTATATGCCCTGCAAGTAGTGGCACCTAATCGCATGTGTGTTGTGCAGTTTGTGCGATTCTTGCAGAGCTTATTAAAGCTCATCTTGGTCTCAGCTTGGGTCTAGACATAGCCAACCAGTGTCTATTTTAAGGTCTCACAATTGTTTTCTAGTTTCAAGCTTATTTGAGTGCTTATTCTCTGCTCAAAGTAGCCCCTCGGTCATTGTTTTTAGCTTTAATCTTATGTCATCAATCTGATCTAGCTTGCAATCCTGTGGTTAGAACTTGTTGAAACTTGTTTCATTTTAGTTCTTTAGCATACTTAGGCTTGCTTTTGGTTTGGTGCCCTTCTTGACTCCATTTGTTTATTTAAGTGCTTATTTCAATAAGCACTTACTCCTCGCTCATATTTCTCCACATAAGGGCCTGTTTTCCATTTTCTCATATTACTTATATTATTTTAAACTTTTCCTGAAATTTTTAGATTTTTCTAAGTTGTTTTGCTATTTTTCTTAATTTAAACTAGTTTTTAAGCATTTTTAATTAGCTTTAATTGCAAAAAATTAAGAAAAGCTTCAAAAAATTAATTTTTCATTTTTCTTAAGTTTAGATAAATGTAAAAAGCTTAAAAAGTATTTTTCTATAATTTTCTTAGCTTAAAAAGTATTTTCTAGCATTTTAATTAGTTTTAAATAGTTTTAAATTAATAATAAATACATAAAAAGTCTAAAAAATATATTTTCAGTTTTAAAATTAGTTTTATCATATTTTAGATTTTTTAGAATCATAAGTTTATTTTTCTAGCCTTATTTCCTATTTTCTTCTATTTTAGAGTATTTATTAAATAGTTAAAATAGTTTTTACTTAATAATAATTAATTAAATAGTGTTAAAAATAATTTTCTTTTTCTAATAATTTTCTTTTATTTTTAGGATTCCAAAAATGTTATTTTCATATTTTTAGGCCTTTTATTTCTTAGTTTTCTCTTTTTATTTTGTGCGTATACGTAGTTTTTAAAACTTACGTTTACGTTTTTCTTATCCGATTGTTGTGCTTTCCAATTCTGTGTCCAATTCTATTCCAAGCAATCTGTAGTGTAATAATTCTAATCAAAACCTTTGCAGATCACTATCCTTAGTGATCATTCCATTATCTGAATCAGTTCTACACACCATTGAGTCTCCTTGGGACATAACGACCCGGAATTCATCAGATTCTCTCGATCTTCATTGCATTTGTGTTTGTCGCTTTTTAAGTCTCATTAGACTTGACCGGTTCAACGGATCGTGAAGAAACGCATACCCTACAACCTTAGACACACAACGAACTAAGAATAAGACGTGACAACTCAACCATCAATAGGAGATAATTAAGGAGTAGTAAAACCTAAGTAAACACATCTTTAAACTATCATACGAGCACACATTAATTAGACATAGACTACCACCACCTTAGTTTAGATAATTAGATAATAGTAGAGTAATCGGTGAAATACCAACCCCCCAAATCCAATACAAGATTCAGACCTTTCAATTTCCTAAAAACATAAAAAAGATAAAAAAAATAATCTTCCTCAACCTTAACCTTAGCGTAGTAACTTCTCACTAGCATTCCTATTCCCCAGAGAACGATATCAATACCGTGGATTACCCTAATACTACACTACAACGATTAGGTTCACCGCTAGGGTGTTGAAAACTTGCTCGACGAAAAGGAAGTTCCTTTGACCCCGAACGCCTGCGTAAGCGTATCAAGTTTTTCGGCATTGGCGGGGAATAGAATAGCTAGTTAGTAGTCCACCTCGTTTAGGTTCTTTGCTTGATTCCTATGAAGTAGATTTTTCTCATTTTTAGCTTTCTCTTAGTCTATCCCCTTCTTCGTGACCTTTGTTGTAACCCCATCACTTTTCATCATGGAAGGTGATAACCAACAACCACGTCCCCATACCAACCCCTTAAGCAACTTAGAACCCGCAGCTCCACCAAAACTCTTCTTGAACCATTTGCGTAACCCGAAGAGAGCTCAATAGGCGAAGAAAAGCTCTCCACGATTCGTAACTTCAAGGCACTTCCATCAATTTTGATGAAGTCACATCGATGAAGAGTCCCTCATTCCCCACAATCCCTCGAAACCATCATCACCGATAACTGAGTCAAAATGGCGAGGAAGTTCCTCGCTACTCAGTCAATGGCCCCATAAATCCTCCTAAAGCAAAACCCTGGGAATACTCTTCCCTTCTCGATCCGGATTCACGGTGCCATTGTATATCCTTTAGAACAGTCAATGAGGTATTGCATGCTTCGAAATTTGGCTAATCCAAAAGGCATGTCAATTCCATGGATCCCACAAAAAACCCAATCCACCACATCAAACGGTTTTAAAATTGTTGATGCTATCTATCTTGACGAGCATCTATGGAGACATCTAGACTCCGGTTTTCCCATTTTCTCTTCAAGGAAAGCCAAGGAGTGGCTCGATAAGCTCCTCCAAGGTCCATTTTCACATGGGAACAACTTGAAACCAAGTTCATCAAAAGTTCTTTCCCCGGAAGAACTGCGATTAGGAGCAAAATTTCGCACTTTCATCAACCGGATGGAGAATCTATCACCAACTCGGAGTCGTTACAAAGATCTTATTCAACAAGCCCCACACCACGGTATCAACCTTTGGTTGCTTGTTCAAATCTTTTACGACAATGTCTCCCGAAAGGATAAAAAGGGATTGATTTCTCATTCGTCAAGAATTGTGAACCTCATCGCAGAAGAAGGGTGGAACCGAATAGAGGAATACATTCAATACCAAGATGACCATTGAATGAGCCAAGAACGTTAAGCATCTCTACTTTCTCGATCAAGAGTTATCCCTCGATTATCGGATTGAGAAAGCACAAAAGAAGCTAGCTTACCTCACAAAACACCAAAACCAAAAAGGCTAACTAACCCATTCCTCATATGCGACATTTGTGGAGGACCACACGAGAGCGATGAGTGCGAGGACACACACTAAGAGATCGTCTTACTTTCTAGTCATGATATTTATGATGACCCTTCACTCCTCACGTTCTATCAAAACGATGAGTGTGATCCCTGGGGCAATCTGAAATGGAAAACTAAAGGAAAGGAAGGATCTGAATACACCATCCGTGATTCTTTTGAACAGGAACTCGGGCAGTTTACCATGGAAGGGACCGCACTCTTAAAAGGTCTTGAGGGGTTTATCCGAGAGCAGCAAGCTGAATTAGAAAGTCAGTTCACCAACCTCCAAGAAAGAATGAGTGGATCTGGCCCAGCCCCTCACGATCCAACTTGCGCAATCACTACTCGATCGGGAACTACTACCAAGGATCCCACATCCCAACCGGAACCCCATCACAAGGGAACCCGTGTTAGGAAATGAGACAATTCACGAACCCTTCCAACTCCTCACGATCCTCCTCCACAAACACCAAAGACCGCCCAATGACCAACTCTCTCATGAATTCCCTATCCTTCTCGTCTAAAGAATCAAAAGGCTGAAGAAGACAATGAAAGAATATTGTCTTATTTAAAACAAACATCCGTCAACATACCACTCCTCGATGTATTCTATCACATCCCTAAACATAGTAGATACGTCAAGAGGTTGATATCTAATCGGAAGAAGCTTGAAGGATTGATATCATTAGGAGAAGAATGTTCAGCTATCATCCAGAAAAGCATGCCCAAGGAGAAGGAAGATCCGGGCAGTTTTACCATTCCTTGCTCTATAGGGGCGCTTTTTATGAAAAACGCCTTGGCGGATCTTGGGGCAAGCATTAACACGATGCCTCACTCCTGCTTTCTTAAACTCGGATATTCGTATGAAACCAACTAGGTTGAGTATCCATTAGTTGATCGATCAATCAAGTATCCCATTGAGTCTGTGAGAATGTTCTTGTAATGGTGGGAGAATTCAAGTTTCATTGATTTCGTAATTTTAGAGATGGAGGAAGATAATTCCGTCCAATAATCCTTGGAAGACCCTTCTTGGCTACGGCTCGTGCCATCATTGATGTTCATGATGGTAAACTCACTTCTGAGTGGGATCCAGAGCTTGACCTTCAACATTAAGGATTCTATGAGACATTCCTCCGCGTGCCCAAATATATTTAGTTGAGGAAGTTGATGAATTTGTTGATGACATAGATGGTCGCATTGGCGAGTATCTATTAAACGAATTCATGAATAATGATGACAACGCAATATACGACGACCAAGAAATTGAGATGGTTGAGGCTGCTTCTTTTATCCACGTCGGATGAAATTGAACCTATTGAGCTTCAGAGGTCGGAGAACAAGCTAAAACCATCAATCAAAGAGCCTCCTACCTTAGAACCGAAAGATCTCCCGAGTCACCCGAATACGCCTTCCTTCAAGGAGAGGACCAACTCCCACATCATCATAAGCTCTTCGCTAACCACTAGTCGGAAGAGAAGCTCTTAGAAGTTTTAAAAGAGTACAAAGGAGTGATCGCGTGGAGTGTTGCCGACATTAAAGGAATTGATTCTACATTCTGTACTCACAAAATCCTCATGGAGGAAGATTACAAACCAACCGTTCAACCGCAAAGATGGGTTAACCCTAACATCAAAGAGGTAGTGAAAAAGGAGGTCATCAAGATTTTAGACGCAGGTCTCATCTACCCCATTTCAGATAGCCCATGGGTCAGCCCAGTCCAGGTGGTTCCAAAAAAAGGAGGGATGACGGTTGTGAAAAACGAAAAGGGTGAGTTGGTACCGCAAAGAACGGTTACTGGATGGCGTGTCTGTATTGACTATAGAACGTTGAATGATGCCACCCGGAAAGATCATTTTCCTCTGCCATTCATTGACCAAATGCTTGAAAGGTTAGCCGGGCATGAATACTACTGCTTCCTTGATAGCTTTTCGTGATACTTCCAAATTCCATTGCCCACAAGATCGGGAAAAACTACATTTACATGTCCTTATGGAACGTTCGCTTCAAGCGAATGCCCTTCGGGTTATGTAACGCACCGCTACCTTTCAACGATGTATGATGGCCATATTCCACGAGTTAATTGAGGACAACATGGAAGTCTTCATGGATGATTTCGGTGTTTGGAAATTCCTTCGACCTTTGTCTTTCCAACCTTAGGAAGATGTTGAAGCGGTGCGAGGAAACTAATTTGGTCTTAAATTGGGAAAAATGTCATTTCATGGTAAAGAAGGAATTGTCTTAGGGCATAAAATCTCGAAATGGAATTGAGGTCGATAGAGCAAAAATCGAAGCAATTTCCAAACTCCCTATACTACCACCGTTAAAGCCATTCACGACTTTCTTGGTCATGCGTGTTTTATCGAAGGTTTATTAAAGACTTCTAAAATTGCCCGACCAATGACATGACTCCTTGTTAAGGATGCCCTTTGATTTTTCTCGGAGAATTCAAGGAAGCATTTAACCGACTAAAGAAGGATCTCACTCAGCGCCTATAATGGTCACCCCGATTGGTCTCAACCATTCAAATCATGTGTGGCGCTAGTGATTATGCTGTCGGCGTTGTGCTCGGCCAAATGAAGGAAAAGCATTTTCAACCAATCTACTATGCTAGCAAAACTATGAATGTAGCGCAAGAGAATTACATGACCACTGAGAAAGAACTTTTAGCCGTTGTTTTGCCTTCGACAAGTTCAGGCAATATCTCGTTCTCTAAAAATCGTGCCTTCACCGATCACTCCGCCTTACGCTACTTGTTTTCAAAACAAGATGCTAAACCCTCACTGATTAGGTGGATCCTATTACTTCAAGAATTCGACATTGAAATTCGAGATAAAAGGGGTGAAAATCTCGGCTGCGATCATCTATCACGCTTGGAAAACCACGATCTTGAGAAGTTAGATCACACCGAGATTCGCGACTCTTTTCCGAGGAACGCTAATGGCGATTAAGGAAATTGAGCCATGGTATGCGGATTATGCTAACTACACGTCCAAAGAGGGTTTTGCCAAATTACATGACCAAGCAAGATAAAAGAAGTTCTTCACTCGCAAAACATTACTCGGATGAACCCTTCCTATTCGCATATGTCCCGATCAAATCATTCGGCGTTGCGTGGCGGTAGAGATTGATCGAGTTACGAAAGAATATCATGCGGGACCATCTCGGAGGACATCACGGTGTGAATATCACGGCACGAAAGGTTTCGGCGCGGATTCTATTGGCCTCCGCTTTTTCGAGGCGTTAAGAGATTAGTTCAAATGTGTGATGCATGCCAGCGATCGTGAAATATCTCACGACGGGATGAGTCACCTCGAACTATATCCAAGTCTGCATGAAATATTTGACGTTTGGGGAATAGACTTCATGGGACCTTTTCCATCGTCCGGGAGGAAATGAATACATTCTCGTAGCTATCGACTATGTATCAAAATGGGTAGAGGCTCAAGCCCTTAGAACTAATGATGCGAGTCCACTTTCTTAAAAAGCTCTTCGCACGATTCGGATTCCCAAGCATTAATCGGTGATAGAGGGACTCACTTTTGCAATGCTCGAATGGAAAAAGTGATGAAGAAGTATGGCGTCCACATAGATTTTCTCGTGCATATCATCCTCGGACAAATGGACAAGTAGAAAACACAAATAGGGCATTAAAGCGGATGCTTGAAAAACGGTCCACCAAAATAGGAAAGATTGGGCATTCAAACTGGATGAAGCACTCGGGCATTTAGAATCGCTTACAAAACACCTATTTGAACAACCCCTTTTACTTTGGTATACGAAAAGGCGTCTTGGCAGAAGCATATTGGGCACTTAAGGCCTGTAATATGGATTATTACGAGGCGGTCAAATCGGTTCTTCACCTTCAAGAATTGGATGAACTAAGGTTGAAGCGTATGAATCATCAATCACCTACAAAGAAAGGGCAAAAGATGGCATGATCAACGAATAAAGAATCCTAAAGAGTTTTGGAAGGAGATAAGGTGCTCTTGTATAATTCAAGACTAAGATTATTCCCGGGAAAACTCAAATCCAGATGGTATGGACCCTTTTCAGTAAGAA
This sequence comes from Chrysanthemum lavandulifolium, assembly GCA_022545495.1. Classification (NCBI taxonomy): domain Eukaryota; kingdom Viridiplantae; phylum Streptophyta; class Magnoliopsida; order Asterales; family Asteraceae; genus Chrysanthemum; species Chrysanthemum lavandulifolium. The sequence goes on from CM040246.1 coordinate 80,204,835, forward strand.
AGCATATGAGCAATGGGGCGGTGGTGCTACTTGACCATGATGGAAGAGAATTCACCGTTAATGGACAACGGGTGAAGCATTATCAATTGGATAATATTGAAATGGTGAACGATGAGGATATTGTTTTTGAAGAAGAGGGCGGTAACGCAGCAACGTAGGAGCACGACTACGAGTCTAGCTACAAGACTCTTAAATAAAGAAAGCGCTTCGTGGGAGGCAACCCATGCTTAATTGTTTTCTTGTTAGTGTCATATATCTTTTATTAATTGTTTATCCTCATGTTTAAATTTGTAAAAATGCTTTATTTTGTTTTTAACCTTGTCTTAATTGCATATAAAGGTATTTTACATAAGGGATAAGTGTACGGAGGATTACACACGTTTTCAAAAGAAACGTAAACATGAGAATAAAAATTAAATAAAAGATATATATGTTTGTTTGTTCGAGTCAAATGCTTGTATCGAGTCATAATGGATGTTTTTGCGTAAATTTTTCCAGATTCTAAAGATGTAAATTTTCGAATTTTTTTAGAAAATCGAGCAGTTTTTGTCGGGATAACTGACGGCGTTAGGATTGAAACGTGACGTCGTGAAGGAGTAAAACATCGGATCATTTTTCTCGTTTTCCAGCTACTTATAAATTTTTGGAATTTTCCAGTCTTAATTTTCTTAGAAATTGCAGTAAACATCCATTCCACAAGCATTATATCCTAGTTTAAATCGAGTCTTATATATATTATTACCACGATTTTACGCGAAGGTTTCGTTTGTTTTCTTCAGTGTGCAAGTTTAATTTATCAAGAAGAAGTTACATAAGATTGAGGAGCTTTTCACGATAAATTCTTCTTGGAAAGGATTTAACCATTACTTCACACGGATCCTACCGAGCTAATCGGGGAGTATTAGTTTCTTTAGTTTTGATTACCTTCTTTTATCATAACTTTGATACTTTCGGGAACATTGGGGACAATGTTCGGTTTAAGTGTAGGGAGGAAAATAAAGCGGAACTTTGAAACTATGATTATCCTTGATTATTTGCTTTGTTCAATTGTGATTGTGTAATAAACCATGAGAAAATGTCGGTTAGGGTAATTTTGGCACCAAATTTAAAATTTTTCATGACATATAGGAGTGGGCCATTAGTCTTAACAAAAGCGTCTCACGGATAGGAAGTTATATGACTAGCACAAAACCCTTTACCACCCAAATTCCACCAAAAATGTGAGGATCGCCTTTAGATTAGTAGGAATTAAAGCATTCATCTTTAATGCTTAGAGTGTGAACCGGTAGTATATTAGATTCTAGAACTTGTTTTGTGATGCATTCCGAGATCGCAAGTGAGACTACACTTGTGTAGTTAGGAATAACTAAATGATAAGAGGCATTAGGATAACCCTTGTTTGATACCCGTAATATGATTACTTCTTCCTCATCGGTTGAGTAATTCCCCCACACCCTTTGCGTTGTACTCATCTTTAGTACACTATACCCATAGTTAACCCCTTAGAGCCTATCCTTTTCGCGGTTCTCGTGATGTTTCGGTTTTCCGAATATCAATGAAGAGCATTGTTTACACCCCACCCCAAATATACACCCAAATCGCCTTAGCCACCCCTTATGCACTCACTTTTAGTGCAAATGTTTGTTATCACCCTAAACCCTTAGTTCAATTATCCGTTGCTTGCATGAGTTGCTAAGTCGAGTCATATCCTTTGTATCTGATTTGGGACGATTGGGATTCATGGAAAATTTAAAGTTTATGAAATGACGGAAGGGAACGTTAAATTCAAATTCCTTTGTTTGCATAATAATGTACCCCAAGTGTTTTGATCTTTTCAATTGGGTCAAATTAGTGTTAGAGTAATAAAAACTCAAGTGTAGGGATGTGCCTATAAATCCCTATCATTTTGATGTTACCGTAGAGGATGGTAGAGTAAAAGTGTATGAAAAAAAAATCGAAAAAAAGAAAAAGAAAAAAGAAAAATAGAGTGATTAAAAAAAAAAAAAAAAAACCACAACATACGGCTACCATCCTACATCTATCCTTTAAATTTATGTTTGTTTATTTGAGTTATCTAGAGTTTAGAGTGTCCGGTTTGGCTTAGCAACGCCATTCTTCGTATGCTTGTGACAATAAGATTTTGACTTACCACCACTAAATAGCCTATCCCACCAAACCCTTGTTTCCTACCGTAAGCCTAACATTACAACCCTTTAAAAGACATCTTTGATAGTCTTTCCTAGGTGCTTACGCCAAAGCGATGGAGGTTTGATCTATTCTCAAGCCTATGGTAATCTATGTACTAGGACCAAGTTAATGAGTGTTTATCTTCCATTTCCTATTTGTTATATTCCATATATATACCGAGAGATGATGAGTATCCAAACACCCCATGTGAGGTGCTAGTATGTAATTTCGTGCTTGTTATGACTTTTATGGGCTTATATGTGTTGTGAACCGCTTTAAATCAATGCTTCATGACCCTAACTTATAAATTAATTGGCTAAAAGCACATTTGCTTGAGGACAAGCAAATAACAAGTGTGGGGATATTTGATAAGGTTTAAAAGGTACCATTTTGAGGGTCGTTTTAACCCTTATTTGATCACTTTTGTATCCGTTATTACTTAATATCGTTCCTTTTCACTTTTTAGGTCTCGTGAAGGCAAAATCTTTGAATGGCACTTATTTGGGCGAAAAGGCGGATATATGAAGAAAATGGCCAAAGTCGAATCGAGACACTCAAAGGCGCTAAAAGCGAAGGCGGCGGCGTCGGTGTTAGTGCGGCGCCGTCGTGGGATTTTTGTGACGTCTGGAGGCGAATACCCTATTTTCAAGTGACAACGTCGGACTTTAAAGAGTAGGCCGTTCTTACTCGAGACGGCTTAGATGCAACCCGAACGTCGTCGAAAAGAGAAGGGCATCACGGACATAAGATGATGCCGTCGCAAGGTTAACGTGGCGAGACGAAACCACAATGAATGACACGACGGCGCCAAAACATAAGGTGGCCGTCGCATATGTAATATTATATATAGAATCCAATTTTTCGGTTTAGAGAGTCTTTTGTGGAGTAAAACCTAAAAACCGGACCAAGGGTATCTTATACAATATTTTAGGGTTCCAAACCTATCTTACATCAAGATAAGTATTTACTTCATCAATTCAATTATGTCTTTGATTATTTGTGTGTATGCTTGAATGTTCTCCATGTCCGCTAAGTTATTTGTGTGTTTGCTTAGGGAGTATGAAACTTAATTATTAAATATTGATTGGTTGTTTCTTATCTTAGTTGATTAATGATCTAGTAATGCGATAGGTCATTCGTTGTGTATGTAATGCTTGATTCATCTTTGTGAACCTTAGAATATAATTACACGAGTAGTTGTAAGCTAAACCATCCAAAGAGTGCCTTAGGTAAGAGTTTATTATCCTAGTGGGTTTTGTAGGCGAGACCCTTTGGTAAGTTCAAAGAGTTAGGGAGAACGAGCATACCCTACAACCTTAGACACACAACACAACTAAGAATAAGACGTGACAACTCAACCATCAATAGGAGATAATTAAGGAGTAGTAAAACCTAAGTAAACACATCTTTAAACTATCATACGAGCACACATTAATTAGACATAGACTACCACCACCTTAGTTTAGATAATTAGATAATAGTAGAGTAATCGGTGAAATACCACCCCCCAAATCCAATACCGAGATTCGTACCTTTCAATTTCCTAAAAACATAAAAAGATAAAAAATAATCTTCCTCAACCTTAACCTTAGCGTAGTAACTTCTCACTAGCATTCCTATTCCCTAGAGAACGATATCAATACCCGTGGCTTACCCTAATACTACACTACAACGATTAGGTTCATCGCCTAGGGTGTTGAAAAACTTACTCGACGAAAAGGAAGTTCCTTTGACCCCGAACGGCGTTGCGTGGCGTATCACATATCGAGAACACAAAATCAACCATATACATAAATCTAACCGTTGGTTTGTTTAGATTCAAAACCAATGTTTGTAATCATGTTAGAAACATAAAACCACTTACAGTTTGTTGATAAAAAACACGGATTAGACGAATGATTCTTAGGCGTAGGATATGTTTGGTGAAAATTAAATGTGAAGAGTTAATGTTAGGTGGAGTGTTTTATTAGAAAATACTTTAAACTTTTGACACTTTCAGTCCCTCCACCTCTATCAATTACATCCAATGCCTTTAACTTCCATTTTGGTTACCAAACGGAGAATTTTTGGAAATAACTTTGACGACACTTTCCCTCGACTTAAGAATTAATGAAAGTTTATAAGTTTTAGTCCGAGGAGTGTCAATAGACCGAGATATGTGACCACCATTTAAAGAAACAACCGGATAAGGTAACATGCAAGTACGGTTATTTTGAAATAGTTAAAATTTATTTTCTTCCCTCACACTTGATCGGAAAAATCTTGAATTTGAAAGATTTTAGTGTTGACGGAAGAGTTGTACTTGCCATGTTTGAAGAAATATAGATAGAAGAATATTTTGTTGTTTTATACGATTTTATATTTTTATATTTTGTTTTGAAAATATTTACAAAAGAGGTTTTGGTGTTTGGTGGTTTTAAGAATGTTTTAAGAGTTCATCAAGTTCCTCTTGAGTCAAACACCGTGATACCAATCCGGTGGACCAACTCATTAAACCTAGCGGGAGCTAAGGCTTTGGTGAGAAGATATGCCAATTGGTAACTGACCCAAAGTATAATTCAACGGTACTGCTCCACGTGGTCCTTGATGAAATGATATCGAAGATCGATGTTCTTTGATTTCAATCTTTGAATCGAGTTGCGAGATCGCAATAGCACTCCGATCGTCGCGATACATCGGGATTACATCAAATACGTAACCATAGTCTTTGAGTTGTGTTCTCATCCAAATGACTTGAGCACAACATGCCGACATGGCTACATATTACGCTTCGCTTGAGGAAAGCGATGTACAATCCTGCTTTTGATTGCCAAGACACGGTTTGTCACCAAGAAATTGTAGTGCTCTCAAGTACTTTCCGAGAGTCTAAGCATCCTGCGTGGTCGACATCTGAAAAAGCTATTAGTTCAAAACCGAATCCTTCGGATACGGATCCCCAAGTTAATGGTTCCCTTGATGTATTGGAGGATTCTTTTAGCCTCGAGAGGTGGGTTTCGATTGGTCTCGTGATAGCAGAACAAAGATATCTGACAAAAGACAATATCGGTCTGTTGGTCGTTAGATACATGAGAGACCCAATGATACTACGGTACTTTGTAGGTCGACCGGTTTCCCATGCAAATCGCGTCTAACTTCTTGGTATGTGACATTGGTGTGGCATAAGTATCATGTATTAATTCCAAATTTGTTCGAAATTTCAAGGGCATATTTGGGTGACTTAGAAAATACCACGGATTGATGAACTTGTAATCCGAGAAAGAATGTAAGTTCACCCATCATTGACATTTCAAAATGTTTTGTCATAAGTTTTGCAAAAGCATTTGAGTATTTTAAATGTGTTGACCCAAAAATGATGTCATCCACATAAATTTGAGCGATTAAAATATGTTCCCGTGATATTGTATGAAAAGTGTAGGTTCGACCGAACCTTTGGTGAAATTATTGGCAATTAGGAAGATGATAACTTATCATACCATGCCGAGGAGCTCGTTTGAGACCATCGAGCTTTGTTCGGTTTGTAGACATGGTTGAGGGAGCGGGATCAACGAATCCTACGCCGGCCGACTTAAACTGTTTCTTTTAGTTGACCGTTCGAAAGCGGTTTTGACATCCATCCGAAGACCGTTATATTCATATGAGTAGCGAGCGAAAGATCCGAACGACTTCAAGATGAGCAAGCGGAGGCGAATGATTCTTCAAAGTCAATACCCTCTTCCATACATAACCCTTAGCCACCGGCGTGACTTGTTTCTAATTCGTTCCCTTGACATCCAATTTGTTCTTCCAAATCTATTTGAGACCAATGGCGTAGACCCATGTTGGTCTTTCAACCGCTTCCATACTTCAAGACGTTTGAATAGGTTGATTTCTTCTTGCATGGATTCAATCCGGTTGTCTTTGGTCATTGCATCTTTAATGTTTTAGGTTCGATTAGCGAGCGGTGAGAGCATAAATGCAATGTTCACCATCTATGTGAAGACGTTGTCTCATAACGTTGGTTGATTTGGGTTGCCAATAATGTTCTCTAGAGGATGGTCTTTCATCCAACGATGTGTGGAAGGTTGATGTTGATATACATTATGCAGATTTTGAGGATTCAAATGGTTTGTTGATGATTCCGCGACATCGGTGCGCATTTCATTGGCAAACGGGTTAAAGAACGATTGGATCAAAATCTCGGGTAGGGGTACTTCGTTAAGAACATCAAAGAAATGGTTGGTTGTCGTTGAAGCGCTTGTTCAATTGTTGTTGTAGAGTCAATCGTGGTGCTTCTTCAACAATAGTTGTTGTATGATGTGTCGGTATAAGAGTGTTATCGGTTGAAGCGGTGAGCGTGGATACACACGAGCACGTTCATCAATGTCATCACTAAACAACGAGCAAATAGCGTTTCCATTTGTTGACGAGTAAAATTGGGGCTTAGTTCGGTGATGATGGGGTTTGAGGAAAATTTAAGCGGTTGTGACCGGGTTCCAAGTTTTATGCTCGAAGCCATTTACGTAAGTTCATCAAAATTAGCATGAATCGTTTCCATAACCCCGCTTTGTGCGACGATTCGGATCCGAAACCCTTTGAATTATCACAATATCCAATAAATACTCCAATGTCGACTTTGGCTTTGAGCTTTCAAAGTCTTCACGATCATTATTTGGGTAGCAAAGAGATCCAAATACATGAAAGTGTTTGAGATTCGGTTTTACATTGTGGATAAGCTCGAAAGGTGTTTTGTTGTGGCGTTTTGTAATCATTGAGCGGTTTTGAGTGTAGCATGCGGTTGATCTGACCGCCCATAAGTGTCTGAAGTTTAGCATTAATTAACATTGTTCTTGCGACTTCCACTAACTTTCGGTTTCGTCTTTCAACAACTCCGTTTTGTTACGGTGTCCGTGCAATGGATGTTTGATGCTCTATTCCCATTTTCTCATAAAATTCTCGAAGAGTTTGGTTCACAAATTCAGTTCCTTTATACATTACGATTTGGACGGATGATGCTCATTTGAATTTGAATTTTGTGAGAAAGGTGATGATCATCTGTGGAGCTTGGTCTTTGCTTGAAGAAAGTAGACCCAAGTCCATCATGAATAGTCATCAACAATTACTAAGATGTAGCGTTTTCCATTGATTGTTTGCATGCGCATCGGGCCACATAAATCCATGTGAAGAAGATGAAGCACATCTTTGAGTCATGTTCCACCTTTGAAGGAAAATGAGCACCGTGCTTTTCCCTTGTTCTGTCGAGCATAGGTGATCTTTTAATACCGAATCTCGGGAGACCTTCAACAAGTTTGTGTCGATCAAGGTTGGTGATGGTTTGAAAGTTTAAATGTGAGACAGCGGTGCCATAACCAGATTTTGTTGATGTTGCCTTTGAAAGTGAGCGGATGGGAGATGAAGCAACCATGTCTTGCATTGAGATTGTGTATAGACTAGAATTGCGAGAGCGGACATTAGATCGTTTCCTTGTAGATCACAATGAAACGAGTTTTCTCCCGAAAAGCAACTTCCAAATCTCCATCACATAATTGACCGGTCGAAAGAGATTGTGACCGAGGCCTTCCACATAATAAACCACGATAATTTCAATATTGCCATTGATATAATCTCAGTAGCCCATGATAGCTGCAGTGATCATTCGAATCGACAAAGGCCAATGAACTGCAATAAAGTTTGATAACAGATTTAAGATTGCACGTCATATGTCGGGAACATCCGCTATCCACAATCCAAAGGATGATCAGATCACTGCATTACACATGACGACACGAGATGGAATAGAGGTAGATGTGGAACCCGATGAGTTAGAGGTTCTCGGCGATTATAGAAAAATACACATCAATGATTTTAGGCATCCATTTAAATCCTAGTGTATTATGTATCCATTTTGCCATCTCCAACTAGTCTTAGCTTTAGTCTTAGTGAATGCAATAGGTGGTACTACATTCCTTGGAGGTGATCTTTGGAACTACGAGGGGACATCAATCGTTTCTTAGAATCTAAAGAGGCGGTCTACCAATGCCACGACTTAGAAGCATTAGTGGGCCTAGAGGTATTCCGATTCTTAGGATTACGTAAGCGAGACAAGATAGCTCTAGCAACACATTTATCATGACAATCGAGAAAGCATACTTTTTCGACAAATAACACAAGAAGCATCAGTTGAATATCAAAAGTACTTAAAGGTTTAGCATTCGTTACAACACTTTTCCATTACATTTGTCGGGGCCTTAATATCTAAAGTGGGTGCAACATGAGTCTTATTCAAGATCCTAGGTGTTCTTCTACTTGAGATTCCTTATTATTCTTTTCTTAGGTCGCAACTTCCTATTCTTCCTTGTATTGCTTCTAGGTCAGAAGTGTGGACGTTTGGAAAAGAAGCAACTAGTCTAGCTTGAGAGAGAAGCACATTAGTAACTTGTGTTTTGTCGAGGCAATGGGTTCACGTTTGCTAAGTGTTACGGTGCAATTTTCTTAATGATGCTAAATTGAACTTGTTCATACTTTCCTAACATTTCCATAACTTAGTGATAGTGTGCACCAAATCTTGATTTTCAAAGCGAAGATTTCCGAAAATTCATGACTTCTTTAGTGTGTGCAAGATAATGATCAAGTTCGTTTGATGCTTCATCACGAGTCATTTGAGTAAATCAAATATGACACCATATTCCTTTTAACTTTTGAAAGTTCATGTTCATATTTTGAGATTTGACACTTAAAAGACACGTTTGATCATCTAGTTGCTCAATTTTAGAGTCAAGCGGTTTTGATTTCAATCGTGGATTTTGTTTTGCAAAGCAAATTCACGATTTTGACAATCTTTTTGACTCCATTGAAGACGGCGTTTTGAATTTGAAAGTTCGTTTAACGATCGTTCATTTTCGACTTTTAAAGACTCGATCCGAAGCACATTATCGATATTCTCAACAATTACAACGAATCAACAATGTCGGCGAGATATAATCGAGATGCATATACAATGAGTTGTAATAAAACAAGATTATTGATATCAAGACCTGATAACATCTTCCAAGAGTCGATCAACATCTTTTCTCAACAATTTCTTTTTACGTTTAGTATTTGAAATCGATGTTTGCTTTCTCGAAACGGTTTTCATGAGACCAAGTTCCTTGTGAAAATCCTTTGCCAATATAGTGCACAAGTTTTCAAAATTTTCACATGGGGTAAAAGTCTTTTCTGAAGAATGTCTCGATGTTCTCGCGCCATTGGCGATTGAAAATGTTCAACTTTTATTTCAGAATGAAATTCAATCTCACGTTCCAAAATTTTGAGGTCAGATAAGAAAGTGTCAAAGTATTTTATAACGCGACAACTTTTGGCTTTTGTTTTAACCTCACTAAGTGAAGGTAAAGGACCATTAATTTGTGCACCATTTTGTTTGGGACTAACTTGAAACTGGTGTGATAACAAAGGTTTGTTAGAAGTATCTTGTTGTTTGACAAAAGTAACGCCTTTGAATAGTTAAATGGTTTGTTATAAACGACATTTTCCATTTTGACCGACTCTCGTCATCGCATCTAATTCCTCCATGCGATTATATTCAACAACAGTCATAATTGAATCATCAATTCTATGTTACTTTGACCGTAAACTTGATTTGGTTTGAATGCTCTATTTGAAAACTTAGGTTTGTAATCGCAAGAATTGGTCCATATCCATTTGGATTAGGTTTAAAAGTAAACTTTTGAATGGTTGTGATTGACTCACCATGTTTGTAAACAACATTTCAAAACTCTTTGATTTTGGTTTGTAAGTCGACAATTTCTTCAAGATAGTTATCTATTCGTTTAGTGGAATCTTTGTTTGTACTCGAGAGCTGTTTTGACAAGTTAACAACTCACCTTGGCTTTTGAGTTTCAAAGTAAGAGCGTTAAGTTGTTTTTATGTTCATGTTTGATTGTTCTTTGAGACAACAAAGCATTCTTAAAACGGCTAGATCACGTATCCGTCGTTCTAATGATTTTCATTTTGATGAGATTTAGCAAAGCGACTTCAAAACCTTCTTCACGTTTTCTTGAGTTTTGAAAAATTGATTTGTCGAATTAAGCATTCATTATCCCTAATTAACGATGCATTTTCTCTTTTAATTTCGTGCAAATTTCCAACCGAGAGTGTTGGTCTTTAATTAAGGTCGGGAGCTCAATTTCTATTAGACCGAGCTCATTTTGTTCAACGTGAGTCTCAACATGATCATTATTTAGATCCTCAAATATTACCCATAAGGTCATCTTGATCGTCAAATATAACTACGGGATCTATTTGATAATCATTGGAATGAGATGTGGATTGCTCATGTTGAACACTCGATCTGGTCGGATGGACAAATTGGCGGAGATATCGATCATTAATGATAATTTTTGTTCGGTACACGAGACAAACCATCGATGTCATACTTTGGGCTGTGTCACTCATGTGTAGAGCTTGCATTTGTGCCATCAACATCAACCTGCATTAGCTGCAAGTCTTCCATGTCATCATCGAGTGCATCGCCATAAAGCTCATTCCTTGTTGTTAAGAGTTCCACCGACTTCATCCTTAAGAGCCAAGAGCAAAGCCTCTTTGAAATAAGTAATCGCCTCTTGTCCTCGGCTTAGGACATGCATTATCCAAATGACCCTTTTCATTGCGGTTATAACAACGAAGACCATTAACCCCATTCAGAGCATCCCTGTTCAACCACTTGAGCTCTGTTGTTGTGGAGCACCACAGTTATTCCTTCCAATAACATTAAACCCTTGACCACCTCCCATCCGATGACCATAACCACGATCCCGAACTTCAACACGTCCATTGTTCTGTGACTTGATTCCTTGTGTTGGATGAGGGCGAATCGATTGTTGGATTTGTTTGTATACCGATCAAGGCTTTGCAATCATAACAAATCCTTGTTGCAATTCATCGAAAGCGGCAGAGTCCTCATCGCCTTCAACGTAAAGTGCTTGAGCATTGTTGTTGTTGTATGGAACCAATTGAGTTTGTTGAGGTTGTTGCTATGATTGATCATATGGTGTGATGGTTGCGCTTGGTTGAGGGGTCAGTTGTTCTTTGATCTGTTTGAGGAGGAAGATTAGTTTGAGCCCACAAAGAAAGTTGTTGATTATCGTGAATTGACCGTGAAGTCGGGAGTCCACGGATAGTCCTTTCTTTGTCAAATTATTTTGGTGAGGCTTCAAATAGTCGTACAACAATCCGTATGTAGCATGATGAAGGTTCTTAGCTCGACGGAGAAAATGACATACTTCTCCCATTCCGGACCAAGACTACTTAGGAACTTAGTGTTGTGACAATTCGAGGCATGATGATGTTGTGTTTGTCCAAATCATTAATGATGTCTCAAAAGCGATGATGATATGACTCTAATGTCTCTCGGTTCAATCATGAAGTGTTCATAAGCCAAGTAGATTTTGGATTCCATGTCTTCTGATTGAGTGTTGTGCCTTCCATTAGAAGATGAATATGTTCCCATATTGCTTTAGCCGCATCTTTTGAGCATCAACATTTTGAAGGATCGGTTGGGTAGACCCAAAAGGATGTATTGCATTGCTAGTTCATCGGCTTCAAAGTGTAGGAGTTCATCACCAAGTGAGGTGGGAGATAGTTGCAATGTTGGAGCGGCATCTCTTGGTGGATTGGCCTCGCGGATCTGCAGGTGTGATAACATGAGGCATCCGAAATGGACCTTCCATAATGACCTTCTTTAAAAAATTTCCATGTGGCTTCTTTAGATCACGAACCTAAAGAACCTTATCACCCATTGATCATAATTTCGGAGTGAGCATTGGAGGTCTATCAAGTGAGCCAGCTTCATGAATTGATTGTTGGCTACTTAAGGCTTCACACATCTTGCCAAACCATGTCGGTTCCTTCATAGTATTCCTGGATGGATGTTGATTGTAGAAGTTTGTGTAAGGTTGTACTTGAAGACTAGGTGGAGGTTGAACCATTTGAGGTTGTGGAATTGCTCCAAGTTGTGGAGTATGTTGTTGATTAAATTGTTATTGATAAATTTGTTGTTGATGATTAAATTGTTGATGTTGTGGACTTAGTTGTTGTTGTTGATGATAAGTGTAAGGAAAATAGTTAGAGTATGGTAGTTGTGACATATTGAAAACTTGTGTTGTTAAATGGATCTTTGTAGTCGAATGAAACGTTGTTGATGAAGTATCGTTAGGCGTAGAAATCACAAAAAAGCCAAGTACTACTTATGCGTAAAAACACCAAAGTTACGCGTAACAGCAATAGTTACGCGTAAGTAAGGAGAAAACACTAAAGTTATGCGTAAACAAGAAGTTAGGCGTAGAAAAATTAGGCGTAGGATTAACTTATGCGTAAGACAAAGCTTAGGCGTAAGACAAATCTTATGCGTAAAAATTATACTGTAAAGCTTATGCTTATCGTAATTTTAGGGTTTGTTTAAATGATCTTTTACACTATCACGATGGCAAAAGATATCCAAAGTCAACGTATTTTCAGCTTATCCAAGCAAGAAAACACGGAGTAAACCACGAAAACTGAAGATCAAACCAAGGAAAAGTTACGCGTAAGATTAGGGTTTTGCTTACTCGTAAAAGTTAGCCAAGAATGATTTCTGCCAAATGATGTTTCCAAACCAGATTTCTGTGATGAAATAGCTTCAATATCACCAAAATAACACAAAATGTGAAACTTGATGATCCAAAGCTTAGAAAACAGCTTATGTAGAACAAGAACCTCGTTCAAACCTAGTTTAAAAACTATGATCCACGCGTAAAGTTTGAAACTTTTGCCAAAAAGCAGATAGTTTAACACCAAAAAACGTTGAAAGGACTAGAATCTTGGATTAAAAAGTGTAAAAAATCAATTTTTAAGCGTGACAAAGTTGGAACTCTTTTTACGCGTACGACCCAAAACCAAAACTTCAAAAACAAATATGTTCACCCAACTATTTGGCTCTGATACCACTGTTAGGTCACAATATTAGTAACACAAGCATCAATACAAGAAATAGAGAAGAAGTGATCGGTTGAACACTTAGCCAAACACACGTTAAGATAGTAAAGAAAGGTTATGCGTAGGTGAATGAGATAAATGAACAACCAACCCTCAAGTGAGGGTTGTTACAAGGTATTTATAGGAGAGGGAGCTAGGGCAACACTCCTAGTCCCTTCCTTTCTCTTATGGACTTGGGCCTAGGCTTATAGGCTTTCTACATAAGCCTAAGCATAATTACTAACATAAAGGCCATAATTAAGCTAACTATTACATATGAATCACTAACACTTGAATAAGGTTTAAGAGTGATTCCAACAATCCAGACCTTAAGTCAATTTTTGAATAAACGCTCGAACCTTGAAGTTGATCGAATAAGTCGTCGATCCTTGGGAGTGGGTAACGGTTCTTAATGGTTACTTTATTCAACTCACGATAGTCAATGCACATTCTGAAAGTTCCGTCCTTCTTCTTGACGAACAAGACTGGTGCTCCCCATGGTGATGAACTCGGTCTAATGAATCCTTTTTCCGCAAGTTCCGATATTTGGTTTGATAACTCCACGGAGTTTCGTTGGAGCTAATCGATAAGGTGCTCTTGCTCTTTGATGCGGCACCGGGCACTAAATCTATTTGAAATTCAACTTTGTCGGGTTGGCGGAAGTCTGGCAAGTCTTGGAAAAACCTCGTGAAATTCTCTCACTATTGGCACGTCCTCAGGGCGTTTTCTCCCGTTTCTTTTCGTCCTTCCGGTGACTTGTGCTGGGAAGATGTGACATCCTTCTCGATACACCTCAACACCTTGGCACGATAAATGACATGCGCCTTTACGCTCTCCTTCTATCACATCCTCCTTCTACAATTAGGACTTCATCTCCATAGGGTACTTGGGCGAGCTTCTCGTCACAAATGATAGCGACATGGTATTTTGATAACCAATCCATCCCGATGATGACATCGAAACTACCCAATTCTACTGGTATCAAGTCGATATTGAATGGGTGGTTTAACAGATTCAGGGTGCAACCTCTTATGATGGTATCTACCCTTTCTATGTTACCGTTAGCTAGTTCCACATTGTATGCATTGCCTAATGCAGTTGGGGCAATATCGAGTAGTGGACTAAATGCATTAGAAACAAAACTCCTATCGGATCCCGTATCAAACAATATGGATGCATAACGGTTATTTATAAGGACCATACCCGTCACGACATTCGGGTCTTCCTGAGCTTCCACTTTGGTCACATCATAGACTCTTCCATGAGCTCCTTCGCCATTTCTCTGGTTACTCGGTGTCCAACATTTCCTGAATCTGCCATTTCCATGGCTTCACGGATTTCTTGGTTTCCTTGATTTCCCCATTGCCTTGGTTTTGGTCTTCGGCATTCATTATTATAATGCCCTTTCTCACCTAACCAAAGTAAGTTATAGCGACTTTTGGGTCTGAGTTGGTCTTGTTTGAACCGTCGCCAATGACTTGGACTGCGGTTTACGGTCAAGTGTCCGATTTTACGTGATTCTGACTTGATCAGACCATCCTTGTGATGCGGTGTGCATCGGTTACAGTGGTGAGGTCCCTGCGTACGGTTTCCTTTCTCCAATCCCATCTGCATATGCTCTAGCAACATTTTGCCTTTTGTTCTGATGGTTGTTATAGTTTCCACTGTTGTTGCCATGATACCCATTGTTGTTGTAGCTTCGAGAGTGGTCGCCCCATTTCCTCTTATTGTCGACCACTTTGTCCCAGGCATCCTCGATAACTTGGCCCATGAGTTTGTTGGCTACCTCGATGGTTTCGTGAAGATCAGTAGCCTTAGAGGTGGTGACATTTCCTTTTATGGATGGAGGCAGTCCCCCGATGTATCTCTCCAACAATCGGGTCTCAGTTTGGACCATTTATGGGCATAGCAAGGCTAGTTCCTGAAAGCGCTGGTTATAAGCAGCCATGTTTGTGCCTTAAACCTTGAGGCTCCAAAACTCATGCTCCAGCTTCTTGATCTCATTACGAGGGCAATATTTTTGAAGCACCATTTCCTTGAAGCTTTCCCATGGCATGGCATAGTCAACATCATTACTTGCAGATTTCAAGAAGTTGTTCCACCAGTTCAAGGCAGCATCTGTGAAAGTGAACGATGCATACTTAACCTTAGCCTCTTCTTCACAGTTACAGATTCGGAACACAGTCTCGAGCTTCTCGATCCATCTAGTCAAACCGACGGCTCCTTCGATTCCACTAAAGCCTCAAGTCATGGTCTTACGAAAATCCTGATATGTACAAATGCGGCTATGGTGGCTGGTCTCGAAGTTCCAGCTTCAGTAGACGAGTGGTTTGCTGCATCTAGAGTTGCATTTACTCGCTCATTGACCAGTTGGTATATCATAGCTTGATTCATGGTAGGTTGAATTGGAGTAGCCCTAGCAGGAGTAGTGGCTTCAGCAGTCTGATCGTGTGTGACCCTGGTTGGAATGGCAGTGTTTGTAGCTCGGACGCGAGTAACCCTCGCTGGAATAGGAGCATTGGAAGCTCCACCATGGTTGGTTATGTTTGATCTTCGTTTTGGCGGCATTTCTGCAGTAAGAAAGGCGATGAGATATAGAACCTTTTAAACAATTAAAGTGCCAGGTAATGGTGTAAATATCGCAGATAGATCATATGAGCAATCTATGAAAGAAAGGACAATTGGATAGGAAAATAAGCTTGACTGATAACGCTACATGCGTCGTTCGGGGTCAAAGGAACTTCCTTTTCTTCGAGCAAGTTTTATAACACCCTAGGCAGTGAACCTAATCATTGTAGTGTAGTATTAGGGTAAGCCACGGGTATTGATATCGTTCTCTAGGGGAATAGGAATGCTAGTGAGAAGTTACTACGCTAAGGTTGGGGTTGAGGAAGATTATTTCTTTATCTTTTTATGTTTTTTAGGAAATGGAAAGGTACATATCTCGGGGTTTGGATTTGGGGGTTGGTATTTCTACTGATTACTCTACTTATCTAATTATCTAATATAGGTGTATGTAGTCTATGTCTAATTATTGTGTGCTCGTATGATTGTTTAAAGATGTGTTCACTTAGGTTTTACTACTCCTTAATTATCTCCTATTGATGGTTGAATTGTCACGTCCGTATTCTTAATCGCGTTGTGTGTCTAAAGTCGTTGGGTATGCGTTTATCCCTAACTCTTTGAACTTACCAAAGGGTCTCATCTACAAAACCCTCTAGGGATTATAAACTCTAACTCTAAGGCCCTCTTTGGATGGTTTAGCCTACAACCGCTCTAAGTGCTATAGCCTAAGGTTCACAAAGATTAATCAAGCATTAATTACACAACGAATGACCTATCGCATTACTAGATCATTAATCAATTAAAATAAGAGACAACCAATCAATATTTAATAATTAAGTTTCATATTCCTAAGCAAACACACAAATAAATTAGCGGGACATGGAGAACATGCAAGCATACACACAAATAATCAAAGACATAATTGAATTAATGAAGTAAAACACTTATCTTGATGTAAGTTAGGGTTTGGAACCCTAAAATCTTGTACAAGACGACCTTGGTTCGGTTTAGGTTTTTACTCCAAAGACTACCCACTAATCTTTGAAAATTCGGATTCTATATATAATATTACAATCGCGACGGTGTCACCTTATGATTTGTGGCGCCAGGTGGTCATGGCCATTAGGGTTTCGTCTTGGCCACGTTAGTCTTGCGACGGCGTCACCTTGTGCTTGTGACGCGGCCTCTTCGACTTATGACGCCATCTGGATCAAATCTAGGCCGTCCGAGTTGCGGCGGCCTACTCTTTTAAATCTGACACCGTCACACGAAAATAGGAAATTTGGCTTCGTATGCGTCACAAAATGCTCCAAAGCGTCATGATTAAGCGGTGATCCAGTAACCTTTGTATTCGTGACTTGAGTGTCTCGATTCTTGACTTTGGCCATTTTCTTCATTATCCGCCGCCTTTTCATCCAAATAAGTGCCATTACAACAATTTGCCTTCAAGAGACCTAAAAAGTGAAAAGGAGCGATATTAAGTAATAACGGATACAAAGTGATCAAATAAGGGCTTAAACGACCCTCAAAAGGTACATTTAAAACCTTATCAAATATCCCTACACTTGGTATTTGCTTGTCCTCAAGCAAATGTGCTTTTAGATTAATTTATAAGTTAGGGGTCATGAAGCATTGGTTTAAAATAGTCCACAAAAATATAAGCCCATAAAAGTCATAACAAGCACGGAAATTACATACTAGCACCTCACATGGGGTGTTTGGATACTCACATCTCTCGGGTGTATATGAAATATAACAAGTTAGAAATGGAAGATAAACACTCATTAACCGGTCCTAGTACATATATTACCATAGGCTTGAGAATAGATCAAACCTCCATCGCTTTGGTGTAAGCACCTAGGAAAGACTATCAAAGAGGTCTTTAAAGGGTTGTAATGTTAGGCTTACGGTAGGGAAACAAAGGGTTTGGTGGGATAGGCTATTTAGTGGTGGCAAGTCAAAAATCTCTATGTTACAAGCATCGAAGAATGGCATTGCTAAGCCAAGACTCGACACTCTAAACTCTAGATAATCTGAAACAAACAAACATAAATTTAAAGGATAGATGTAGGATGGTAGCCCGTTTTTTTTTTTTTTTGAACACTCTATTTTTTCTTTTTTTTCTCTTTTCTATTTTTTTCCATACACTTTTACTCTACCATCCTCTACGGTAACATCAAAATGATAGGGATTTATAGGCACATCCCTACACTTGAGTTTTATTACTCTAACACTAATTTGACCCAAATTGAAAAGATCAAAACACTTGGGGTACGTTATTACGCAAATAAAGAAATTTAACGTTCCCTTCCGGTCATTTCATAAACTTTAACTTTTTCCCATGAGTCCCAATCATCCCAAAGCGTGTACAAAAGATATGACTCGACTTAGCAACTCATGCAAGCAACTAGATAATTGAACTAAGGGTTTAGGGTGATAACAATAATGCACTAAAAGTGAGTGCATACAAGGTAGGATAAGGCGATTTGGGTGTATATTTGGGGGTGGGGTGTAAACAATGCTCTTCATTGATATTCCGGACAAAACCGAAACATCACGAGAACCGCGAAAAGGATAGGCTCTGAGGGGTTAACTAGGGGTATCGTGTACTAAAAATGAGTACAACGCAAAGGTGTGGGAGAATTACTCAACCGATGTGGAAGAAGTAATTATATTACGGGTATCAAACAAGGGTTATCCTAATGCCTCTTATCATTTAGTTATTCCTAACTATACAAGTGTAGTCTTACTAGCGATCTCGGAATGCATCACAAAACAAGTTCTAGAATCTATTATACTACCGGTTTACACTCTAAGCATTAAAGATGAATGCTTTAATTCCTACTAATCTAAGGGTGATCCTCGCATTTTGGGTGGAATTTAGGTGGTAAAGGGTTTTGTGCTAGTCATGCAACTTCCTATCTGTGAGGCGCTTTTGTTAAGACTAATGGCCCACCCTATATGTCATAAAAATTTAAATTTAGTGCCAAAATTACCCTAACCGACATTTTCTCATGGTTTATTACACAAATACAATTGGACAAAACAAATAATCAAGGATAAGTATAGTTTCAAAGTTCCGTTTATTTTCCCTCCCTACACTTAAACCGAACATTGTCCCCAATGTTCCCGAAAATATCAAAGTTATGATAATGGAAGGTAATTAAAACCGAAAGAAACTAGTACTCCCACGATTAGCTCGGTAGGATCCGTGTGTGAAGTAGTGGTTAAATCTTTTCCAAGAAAAATGTATGCGTGAAAAGCTCCTTCCAATCTTTTGTTTCTTCTTCTTGGTAAATAAAACACGCACACTTGAAGAAAACAAACGAAACCTTCACGTAAAATCGTGGTAATAATATATATAAGACTCTACTAAACTAGGATATAATGCTTGTGGAATGGATGTTTCTGAATTTACGGAAAATTAAGACACAGAAAATTCCAAAATTTATAAGTAACTTCGGAAAGCGAGAAAAAAGTAATATGTTGTTTTACTCCTTCCCGACGCCATCGAGTTGCGATCTGGCGCGTCGATTATCCCGACAAAAATGGTGCGATTTTACGGAAAAATTCGGAAAATTTACATCTTTAGAATCTGGAAAAATTTACGCAAAACATCCATTATGACTCGATACAAGCATTTGACTCGAACAAACATACATATATATCTTTTAATGAATTGCTATTCTCATATTTACGTTTCTTTTGAAAACGTGTGTAATCCTCCTACACTTATCCTTTATGTAAAATACTTTTATATGCAATTAAGGCGAGGTTAAAAACAAAATAAAGCATTTTACAAATTTAAACATGAGAATAAGCGATCAATAAAGATATATGACACAAACAAGCAAACAATTAAGCATGGGTTGCCTCCTCGGCGCTTTTCTTTATTTAAGAGTCTTGTAGCTAGACTCGTAGTCGTGCTCTTACGTTGTCCTAATCTTAGAGGCCCATTCGATCTCCTTAACCCTTCTCTCATCACGAATATATTCGGGGCCTAGTTCAAGACAAGTAGTGTAGCAAACCTTGTTCTTCCAGTCTACTTCAAATGCCGGAATGTTATCCACATCTAAATTATCCATACCCTCAAACCTCTTGTTTTTGTGGGGCATTATATATTTTACACTCTCGGCTCCATTTGAGAACTCTACTATTCCTTCCTCTCGATCATAAACCATCTTAGACTCCTCTATAAATGGTTTCCCAAGTATCACGTCTCCTAAAAACCCATCAATGATGCCCTTAACATTTTCCAAGATCATGAAATCACACCTATAAGTGAAGTTACCTATGAAGACATGCAATCCTTTAACCCTCCCCACATAGTTACTTGCTTTCCTAGGGCGAAAGGGGTCCCTCGTAGGTTCTAGCTTTTTGCTCATGATCCAATTGTAATAGAGTCTAGACATTAAATTCATGGGTGCCTTATAGTCAATGTAAGTGTGATCCCTATATAAGTATCCAATCATACACGGTATCTTGATGTTTTTAGGGTTTCCCTTTCTTATGCGAGGCTCGAAAGGTGGTCTTGGGAAGTTAACCACGTTATAGTGATAGGATGTTTCCTTCCCTTTAGGGTATGAATCGAAATATTCCCTAAGTTCTTCCTCCTCCTTACTACCCTCCATAATTTCTAACACTTTATAATCTCCATCTTCTAGGTCATCATCCGAATCACTTGAGGTCGAATCACTATCTAAAGGGTGAGTAGATTCCTTAAGGGCTTCCTCAAGCGTATTTTCAATCATCCTATTTAGTTTCCTAAGCTCTCCAATTTCACTAATAATTCGAGCACGAAGTTGGTTGGCAGAGGCTGGGTCAAGCGGTGGGTACTTGTTTGGTGGTGAAGTGTTGGCGGGTGGTTATCACCTTCCATGATGAAAAGTGATGGGTTTACGAACAAAGGTCATGAATAAGGGGGATAGACTATGATAAAGCTAAAAATGAGAAAATTTACTTGATAGGAATCAAGCAAAGAAACCTAAGCGGGTGGACTACTAACTAGCTATTATATTCCCAGCGTGGCGCCAAAAACTTGATAACGCTACACGCGTCGTTCGGTCAAAGGAACTTCCTTTTCTTGAGCAAGTTTTATAACACCCTATGCGGAACCTAATCGTTGTAGTGTAGTATTAGGGTAAGCCACGGTATTGATATCGTTCTCTAGGGAATAGGAATGCTAGTGAGAAGTTACTACGCTAAGGTTGGGGTTGAGGAAGATTAATTTTTATCTTTTTATGTTTTTTAGGAAATGAAAAGGTACGAATCTCGGGGTTTGGATTTGGGGGTTGGTATTTCTACCGATTACTCTACTTATCTAATTATCTAATCTAGGTGTTTGTAGTCTATGTCTAATTATTGTGTGCTCGTATGATAGTTTAAAGATGTGTTCACTTAGGTTTTACTACTCCTTAATTATCTCCTATTGATGGTTGAATTGTCACGTCCTTATTCTTAATCGCGTTGTGTGTCTAAAGTCGTAGGGTATCGTTTATCCTAACTCTTTGAACTTACCAAAGGGTCTCGTCTACAAAACCCTCTAGGGATTATAAACTCTAACTCTAAGGCCCTCTTTGGATGGTTTAGCCTACAACCGCTCTAAGTGCTATAGCCTAAGGTTCACAAATATTAATCAAGCATTAATTACACAACGAATGACCTATCGCATTACTAGATCATTAATCAATTAAGATAAGAGACAACCAATCAATATTTAATAATTAAGTTTCGTATTCTAAGCAAACACACAAATAAATTAGCGGGACATGGAGAACATGCAAGCATACACACAAATAATCAAAGACATAAGCTGAATTAATAAAGTAAAACACTTATCTTGATGTAAGTTAGGGTTTGGAACCTAAAATCTTGTACAAGACAGACCTTGGTTCGGTTTAGGTTTTTACTCCAAAAGACTACCCACTAATCTGAAAATTTTGGATTCTATATAATATTACAATCGCGACGCGTCCACCTTATGATTTGTGGCGTCGTCGGTCGCCAATCATTAGGGTTTCGTCTTGGCCACGTTAGTCTTGCGACGGCGTCACCTTGTGCTTGTGGCAGTCTCTTGACTTATGGCGCCATCTGATCAAATCTAGGCCGTGCGAGTTGCGACGGCCTACTCTTTAAAGCGACACCGTCACTTGAAAATAGGAAATTTGGCTTCGTGTCGTCACAATATGCTCCGGCGTCGTCGCGGATTAAGCGATGGCGCGTCACCTTGTATTTCAAAGACTTGAGTATCTCGATTCTTGACTTTGGCTATTTTCTTCATATATCCGCGCCTTTTACGTCCAAATAAGGGCCATTATAGCAATTTGCCTTCAAGAGACCTAAAAAGTGAAATGGAACGATATTAAGTAATAACGGATACAAAAGTGATCAAATAAGGGCTTAAACGACCCTCAAAAGGTACATTTAAAACCTTATCATTGACATAGATAGAATTTCGGTTACAAGGTTCCTAAAGTACATGCTGAGGTACTAGATGGAATACAAACTGAAATACAGCTAAAATACAACTGAAACATGACGGAAATACAACTGAAGTACAAGAGTCATAACGAACACTAACTGTCATAATCCAGTTTAGTGTAATACATCATACAATAAGGAATCTAAGGATGTCCGCGCTCTGCGCGCAAACGCTCAATACCAGCAATCAACTCTCGCTGTGTAGCCTCTAAACTCTCGATGCGCCTCATTTGGGAGGCTAACATGGACTCTAAACCTGTAGTCCTCTGCCACTCTGCTCTGGAAGTATCCCTAGCAATCCATTGGATGCGCTCTAGCTCCTCAAGTCGACCGTACATCCGAGCCTGACCTCTGTCCAACGCCCGTGATTTTCTGTCCAACTCTCTAACATCCTCAACCTGATCCTCAAATTTGTAACCCAATCGGTTTCTCTCATGCCTCTCTAGCTCCATACTCTCAAACAACACATTTGTGGTGCGGTCTAGACCCTCAACACGCTGCTTGCAAGCCTGTAAGCGTGCTGGATCGACTCTCTCCAACTGATCAGTATGGACCCCTAGTAAGGTCTCATGAGAATCCAACTGAATAAGTACTCTCTCAGTGAGAGTCAGCTCCTCATCATCTGGAGATCCTGATAGGTCTGGCACAGGTTGTGCCTCTCTCGGTGCGACTACCTCAATAGTCTCAAGTTGTCTAGTAGTGTGAGCAAGGCGCTTCATATCTGCGGCAGATGGTACGAATGAAGGTGATGATGGAATGTAGCTCGGGCTCGCGACATGTGGTATAGAACTGATCAAACAATCAATATCCCTCCATGCAACAACATCACTCTCCTCCGGGGCTGAAGAAAAGCTCTGCCCTAACCCAACCGGTACATCAATGTCCATGTCCTCGCCAACCTCAGGGCCATCCCGGAACTCATCCTATCTCCGAATACTGGACAATCTCCGGACCAAGTGTATCCATATCTCTGCTATGCTAACATGTCCGGGAACACTCTCAATCGGCATAGACTCAGTAGCTCCTCCTCGGGTTCCTCTTCCGGATCTTCTTCCGGTCTTCCTCCGAGTAGGAATGAATGGCTCTCTAAGCCTCGGTGGGGTGGTGACTCGGTGGATGATGGTATCGGTGACTCGGATTAGTGGAAGGACCCATGTAGGCGGTGGGTCATCGGAGAAGCTAGTGCGAGGCATGAATGAATATCGCTCACGATATCCGGGCACTCTCACGATCATACGGGCTTTGCGCTTGCGTGTCAAGGGGCGATGGGTGGTGGTGAGAGTAGGTATAGATGGAGCAGTGTGCGATGGTGGTTGGTGATAGTGTAGCTCGAACATACGGATCGGTGGCCATGTGCAAGCGATGGATGGTAGGTGAATGAGCAAGTAGGATGTTCTCACGAACATCGTGATGGAAGGTCAGTGAAGGCATGGTGCGTGACAAGGCGGTGCATATGTGTAAGTATGTGAAAACAAAATACTCATGATTAATATGAAATAGTGCACTAGTAAATAGGAAATAAAACATGCAATCCTATTTAAATGAACTCTAAGTAAAATGGCAAGTAAAATGCGTGAACCACAATCGTAGTATGATGTTTTTGTAAAAAGTAGTTATAGGTTAGGGTTTATATGTACCTAGTTCTCTACAACTTAGGCTTTGATGCTAATCTGTAACACCTCCAAATTTGGTTTAGCGGAAGCATACGTGTTATGGGGAATGTTATGAAATCGGAGATCACAACACAAGTAATAAAGAACGGAATACATACCCCATTTTAATTTCATAAAAATGGTTTTAAAGATATTATCTTACAAACATTGTTTGGATAAAATGGGCACATCTCATAAGTTCAGTGGTCCCAATTTAAAAACATCGTTATGTGTAAAAACACTTCTTTATATATTACTACGACCATTTACCACCTCTTGCCTTGCATCCATGATCACAAATTAAGCACCTAAGAAAATATGCTAAAAAGGTCAGCTAAAAGCTGGTGAGTTCATAGGTTTAGATTAAAACAGTAAGTTTGGACCATAATCAAAGTCATATAATCATTACAACGAATATAATGATATATGGATGAATGTCTATTACGTTAGCTCTAAGTTCATGCAACCAATACTACGACAGCTTTTGTATGCTAAATGGTATCATACAATATATAGGCCCATAGCGAGTGTTTTGTCCCTCAACACTCGATTCGACATGGTATATGTTTCGCCTTGGCCTAAGCATGGCCAACCGGCGAGGATTCACCCTCGATAGATCTATTTATAACATCCGCTTCCAAGAGGAACCGAGTTCATGAAAAAAAAGGGCATCTCTAGGGACATAAGGGCTTAGGCTAAACCACGTAATAGTAATCATGCAATAGTTCAGGTCCATAAAAAGGTTTTGCATATTTTCTCACTCCAAAATGTATAAAACAATTTATCAAGTAAAAGAGGGGCTATGAGACTCACCTTAGCAAATGTGCAATCCAAAAGTGGGATTTAGTGAACGTTGTAAAGCGACACCGACACGCGACCTAGATAAGGAGGGCAATGTTTTAGTTCATCGTTTTTAAGTATCACTTACTTAAAATAGTTCAATTGTTTTTATAATTGTATTAAAACTAAACTTTAGTTTGTAAAAAAATGGTTAAATGGTTTTAGTAGTAAGTATACGAAAGTATATATACTTTTCATGTTGACACTATAACAATATTAAAATCCAAAATTTGGTTTGAAAGTATTTACGTTATTATTTTAGTAAGTATATAATGTATATATACTTATTTAAGTTGACACATGATAGTAGTGTCAAAAATCAAATATTGGTTGATTTATTTTCTAATTGTATTTAGAAAATACTTGAGTTAAATTTGAAGACTTTCAAATTTAATATATGATAAAATGATATAGTGGTCTTTATTTATTTATCAAAATTTGTTTGTAACATTTGGCATTTACGTCTACTAGTTTACTTGTCGTAACTATGTCTTCTTGAACATATCGATGAAAATCTTGTTGTACAAATTTTATTATGTATCTAACATTGTTAGTTATTTGTTTCATGTAAATAGAACTTTACACTTGTTTAGTTGCATTAAGACTTTTATAGACTTGACATTATGACGATGTGCCACGAGATGGAGGGAAAGAATGGACGGGGACGGGTTAAGCTTATATTTGGACTTCCGGTTATACGTTACACGTTTTATTTTGTGAGGTAGTTTAAACCATCCAACGAACACCCCGAGCCACCATGGACTGAGGCCTGGTGTCGATAGTGACAAAGTACCAGATATGGGCCGAGGCCCATAAAATAAACAGACTCCTTTGTAACATAAGTCATTAGTTGGGCTGTGGCCCAGAACTTGATGTCAAGGTACTAGTTAGTATTTTGGTAGTAGCTGCTTGTGCCAATATTTTTGTGGAGTAAACCATACGCAGAAGGAAAAATAATATGACAAGGGTTCATTTAAAGTGAACAAGATACTAACATTTCGAAGCTAAACTCAAACCGAGGATATCACAGTTGACGTGCTCCAAGGTATACTCGACTACCCGTTGTTTCTAAAACGCCTCGAATATTACTCAAGTTTGACACATTAACGGAAGGGTTAGAGCAACGGTGTGACGAACCCATGTGTTTGGTCGAGTACTACTCAACCCGGTTCCTTGTTGCAAGGTAGAGATACAAGAAAAATGTTGATAACTATAGTGAGCTTTCTACTCACTCCAAAACACAACATAACCCATGCTGTTAGACATACTCTAGACGAAAGAGGTTGGTCGAGTAGACATCAAAGTTCTACTCTTCCAACACTCGAGTTAATTTGAATCCGGTTTCACTTGTTTGTCCTAACAACACTTAGTTTTCAAAAACCCGACAAGGTGCCATAATCACAATCCTATGTCTAGATTCAACGCAAGTATTAAGATGACCAACTTATCACTAGGTTTCGAAACAACTTATAATGACAAAGAGATGACTCTTTTAGCTTAAAATTTATATCTTCATGAATCAATAACAAGACATTGACTGATGAATACCTCGAGTACCCGAGTGGGTTCTCAGTCAAGGCAAAACCCATCATACTAACAAGGAATGAGATGATTAACATGATCAAATGTATAGCCAATTTCTCGATACGTAAGTTTTGAGTTCTAGACACGATTGACACAACTAACACTAGTTTTTCAGATTTCATACTAAATGTTACTAGTAAATCTTTTTATAAAACTTAACTCTTCTACTTTTCTTGGTTCATACGCCTCGACAGAAATCAACCCAACAAAATGAATGACCAAATTTATCTCAACATAGTAACAAAGAAAGAATGTTATTAGCATGACCAAGTGTATAACAAATTTTTGATAGAAATCACCAAACTTGACATTACATTAACAATACCCAAAACATTACAACAAAGGAAGATTTATAACCTCAACTCGAAAGGCGATGTGTGAAGGACGAAGGTTGCTTCGAGGGTTTCGAACCAAATAAATCTTGAATTAGCTCAAATGCACTCCCAATTGCAAAACCCCCAAATCAATTGTTGAAAACCCTAAGTTTCACAAACCCTAATTTTGGTAAAGTTGATGATGAAACTGAATTGGGCGTTTCACCTCTACTAGAAATAGAGGAAGTGTTTTGGAAAGCCTTGACCTTCTTTCTCCTCTTGAGTCTTGGTGTGAAGCGATTTGAGCTAAACTCCTACAACCTAGGGAGTCTTAAGCTTTGACTCTAGGTGGATTGATGTTGATATGTGCTTCTTTGGTGGCTTTTTCTCAAGCTCTTTGGACTTATTCGAATGGCAATGGGCCTCCAAGAGAAAGGTTGGGGAGACAAAAAGATTCATGGTTTTGGATGAGGGAGGTTATGTGATGAAGGAAAGGAGTGTGTTTGATTTCCTCTTTGATATATTCGACCTAGGTGAGGTGCAGGTATAGAGGAAGAAGATGAAGACTAGGTGCCCTTTTCTTTTTCTGCTTTTCTCTTGAGTTTTGTCGTGAGGGGTGAAGACACAAGGAGATTTATCTCATATTTTATAAGGAAAGGGTTTTTATTTATATCTTAAGTTTATGTATAATATACATTTTGTGTTAATGTACTTGTAGATACTTAAGAGTCATCATTTAAGTGAAAGTATATTAAGTATTTTGTGTCCCGCGATATTAAAGCCGTGACTGAAGTATTAATGTATGATAATTTTTATGATGTAGTATCTTATAGATATACTTCTGAAATATTATTATCTGGGTAATATTTTCCATTATAGAGGTTTACCATTTGTTTTATTTGCCCTTATCATAGTGTCGGTACGCGTACAGTGTCGGTCACTGGGGACAATAACACAATATTCATATAATGAAATGAATGCAAAAGTAATGCAATAGGCTACTGTATGTGAGTTATCTACTCAAATGATCAGGCAAAGCTTATGCATGCTTAATGACTAGGCTTAGCAATAATAAATTACCATTTATTATTTAAATATGAGTGAAAATTTACCGTGTGTCACAACTATTAACTCTATTAAGTCATACACATTTTCGCTATGCGAAGATATATTTGTTTAGCATTCTGTGACATTTTTGTCACAGAGGATCACAGATCACACGGACCTATTTGAAGGGGTCCTTGGTTTGCACATCCAAAAATTTTGCCAACTTAAAAAATTCACAACTAATTAACTAAAAAATGATGTTTGAACTATTATGTGCTTTGTAGGATGATAACTTTGCTACTAATCTATTATGTGAACTAAACGCTCATCTTGCAGGTAGATAACATCTTTATGTTATCAATTTTTATTTTTCATTTTGTTGAAATTTCTATAATTAGCCTTAAATTATCTATGAATATGTGTAATAAAGCCTGATTCTCTCTCACAAACAATTATCACACACCTTCTAGATAAAATTATGGGTTTGAACGGGTTAAAATGGGTTAAATTTGTCCTCTGTGTTAAAAATCACACTCAGACGACCACATATAGGACGACACCAAAAATTTGGGTTCGTCCTCTATAACTTTTGGGTCCGGCTAATAATACATACACGGACTGGACGGAACCAAAAATTTGAGTCCGCCCCTTATAAATTTTGGGTTCGCCTGTCACTTCAGCAAATCACCTTTTTTCGTCTGCAAACCCACACTTTAGATCATCCATGTTTTGATCCCAGTATCTTTTCACTTACATTTGAATACATCGGGATCATATAACTCTATTTGCAACAATAGGATAAGAATGTCTAATTGATAACGCTACACGCGTCGTTCGGGGTAAAGGAACTTCCTTTTAAGTCGAGCAAGTTTTTTAACACCTAGGCGTTGAACCTAATCGTTGTAGTGTAGTATTAGGGTAAGCCACGGAATTGATATCATTCTCTGGGGAATAGGAATGCTAGTGAGAAGTTACTACGCTAAGGTTGGGGTTGAGGAAGATTATTTTTTATCTTTTTATGTTTTTTAGGAAATGGAAAGGTACGAATCTCGGGGTTGGTATTTCTACCGATTACTCTACTTATCTAATTGTCTAATCTAGTGGTGTATGTAGTCTATGTCTAATTATTGTGTGCTCGTATGATGATTTAAAGATGTGTTTACTTAGGTTTTATTACTCCTTAATTATCTCCTATTGATGGTTGAATTGTCACGTCCTTATTCTTAATCGCGTTGTGTGTCTAAAGTCGTAGGGTATGCGTTTATCCCTAACTCTTTGAAACTACCAAAGGGTGTCGCCTACAAAATCTCTAGGATTTATAAACTTTAACTCTAAGGTACTCTTCGGATGGTTTAGCCTACAACAACTCTAGGTATTATAAACTAAGGTTCACAAAGATTAATCAAGCATTAACTACACAACGGATGACCTATCGCATTACTAGATCATTAACAATTAAGATAAGAGACAACAAATCAATATTCAATATTTAAGTTTCATATTCCTAAGCAAACACACAAGTAAATTAGCCGGACATGGGGAACATGCAAGCATACACACAGTAATTGAAGACATAATTAAATTAATGAAGTAAAACACTTATCTTGATGTAAGATAGGGTTTGGAACCCTAAAATCTTGACAAGACAGCCTTGGTTCGGTTTAGGTTTTTACTCCAAAAGACTACACATCAAAACTAAAAATTCGGATTCTATATATAAGATTACATATGCGGTGGCCACCCTTTGATTTGTGGCCTGTCGGTCGCCGATATTAGGGTTTCGTCTTTGCCACGTTAGTCTTGCGACGGTGTCACCTTATGCTTGTGACGCCGTCCCTTGATCTCGACGTCGTGCTGGATCAAATCTAGGCCGTCGAGTTGCGACGACCTCTCTTTTAAAACCCGACACCGTCACATGTAAATAAGCAATTTGGCTACTGAGCCATCACAAACATGATGCGACGGTGTCGCAGATAACACCTGATGCCGTCCCCTTCAGTTTTAGAAGCCTGAGTGTCTCGATTCTTGACTTTGGCCATTTTCTTCGTATATTCGCGCCTTTTCGTCCAAATAAGTGTCATTCCAGCATTTTGCCTTCAAAATACCTAAAAAGTGAAAAGGAACGATATTAAGTAATAACGGATACAAAAGTGATCAAATAAGGGCTTAAACGACCCCTCAAAAAGGTACATTTTAAAACCTTATCACTAATCATAAATTAAAATTTCATAAAAATGTCTTAAGGTACCTTTCTGTATATAGGAAAGACCCCTAAAAAGGGTACCTTCTGATCCGTGGGTCACTGAGTAAAAGGTTTGCAGCATCATTAATCTTATTTACGGCATTCTTCCATCCTTTACTCAACCTTCACCCATTAGCTTTACTTTCTTTGTGACTTGACAACTTCCTAACATATCCAGACCCATTATTTGCAAAGATAAATAGAATATCAAAATCACAAGTCTAACTTACGATTGTAGATATTGTCTTGTAACTACATATGTTGCCTCACTTGGTTAAAAATGGAAATAATGTGTCATCCTCCATGACGATAAGGATTTACATCGAGTCATAACTCACACTTAGGTTGAAGATGAATTTTCAAGTCTTGTTATCCTTGAGTCTGATCTAATCTCAACAAAGTAGGATTGATAACTTAACTATTTTGACCAAAATATTCATGTAAATTTGACTTACGATTGTAGTCATTAAAAGTTATATTCGAAAAATCAAAACCCAAGTATTTTATCAACATATGTTAAAACACTTATCCCACTTTGACATCAACTGTGGCACTTATTTCAATTTGACACCTATTGTGGCACTCATCCCACTTTTACACCTTCTGTGGCACTTATCCTAACACTCTCCCAATCAATAGGAATAAGAAAATGTCAATTTATTTTCATCCTTGAACATTTATCACTTATTCACCCACATAATAAATTAAGTTCACTTGTTCTTCAATTTCACCTTCATCCCGTCACATTCACCTCTGTGATATATCTCAGCCCATAAGCTTCACAAACATGACCAAAACTTCAATCACTTCACCCACTAGTCGTACCAACCAATGGACCACAATAATTAGTATCCGTCTTTGTTGCTTTGTCAATAAGGATTTCAATATCTATACGTAATGAATAAATAATTAACCTAAGTACTCCTATAGTACAACAAACCTCTGCATCACCACATCCCTATTTAGACACACTAAAAGACCTACCACCTAGATAAACCAATCCATCATCTTTACCATCATTTGAGTCCATTGAGTGTATTGCTCAAAAAGCCTCTAGTCCAACACTCGTGGCGGATCAAATGCACATTGAAGAAACTCAACCATACTTTCCCACCTATGAGGACTTAGATGATTCATTATGGCTAGAACATCCACAACCAAACGAGCATGATGCTCCTTGTCATTTTGAACTTCGGTCAATAAAATGTCATCCATTAAACAAGAAATTAACATTTTAACAACATATGTTAAAATGTAATCTCAAAGCTAAACGTCGCGAAACATGCACCTCAAGTGACAATACCCTTGAGGAGTATACATAAGAAACTTGAGTGGATTTAGGATATGACTATCCAACTCAACCAACATTTCTCTGGATCCTTTGGATCTTACCTAACTTAAATTTTTTTGTTGATCCCAATAACACTAGATCTTCTTCCTTAGCTTGTACAAAGTACAAGTTATAATATATAAATCTAACAAAACTAATGATAGAAACTTTTCTTGAATGAATTAAAGATTATGCGAAATCTAATCTTTAATCTTTAGAAGAATTTTTTAATGAAACACTAAACACAATGAACACAATTCAACAAACAAGCCTCAATATTATTAATGATAATAATACTAATACTCTAACAATATTAGGGTTATAAAACCTTGAAGCTAATCGACTGTGTATACTAAGATATCAAGATGTCTAGCTTTATGCCCTAAGACCTCCTTTTATACACCAAGAAGTCCTAATCGGCTTACAATACTTTTCTAAGTATATCAAATCTTTTCTATACTTATCTATTACAAAACTTGTATTAAAAGTTATCTCATACATAAGCAGTACTAAAAACATCTAACAGTCTAACTTAAGCCTAACAATCTTAACTTTTACTCCAGCAGCAGTAACTTCATCAACAATAGTAACTTTGTACTAGCAGTAGTAAATTTGCTCTGGCAGTCTTAACCATTACACCAGCAGTTATAAACACTTAGAATATTTTCCTTGAAGTTCCTTAGCAACAATATCTTTGTCTGAGCAGTAGTATCTTTAACCTGAGCAGCAGTAACAAAAACATGAACAACAATATCACAAACAACATTAAGGAGTCTTTGAATCCCAAAAATCCTCCCATAAACTTGATATTCTTCTTCAAAATCATCAAATTCTTCATTCAAAGCTTAATCATCACTAGTAGGATGCTTCCAAACACTTCTTCACTTCTTAATTTGTTGTATGAGGTCAATCACATATGAAGCATCCACAGGTCTTATAATTCGTCTTCAAGTCCTTGTCCTTTTTGTTTGGTGGCTTACGTGTGCTTAGACGTTTCCCTTCTCGAACTAAAGCCAATCAAGGCCTCGGCATGGGCGATAGCCGAAGCAAGGTCTTCAACTCCATGTCTTTCAAACTCCGTCTTAGCCCATCCTTGTAAACCATCAAGAAAATTGAAGAGAGAGTCTTGGTCGGAAAGATCCGGAATCTCCAAGGTAAGTGTACTGAATTCCTTGACATAATCCCGGATCGTTCTGGAATGCTTAAGTTTACGAAGCCGACTCTTTGCTTCATTCTTAGCATTCTCCGGATAAAAATGCTTCTTAAGTTCCACAACATAATCGGCCCAAGTATTGATAGTACACATACCTCGCTCGATATCTCCATATCGACGTCTCCATCATAACGTCGCAGTATCCTTCAAGTATCGGGTCGCCATCTAGATTTTGGAATCATCATCCGTAATGTTGACACGTTCCAAGTATTTCTCCATCTCCCATAATAAATCATTAACCGCTCTAGCTTCTCGCTTCCCCACAAACGGTGATGGCTTTGGAACATCTATCTTCGGAACATGGTAAATAGTGTTGCCACCTCCACTAGCCACATCGGCTTGCAAGTATTCGATGGTCTTATGAATGTTGAAGATCTCTTCTCCAAACTTCACGATCTCACCCATGAACATCTTCTTTAGATCATGGATCTCACGCTTAAAATCTCCATTAAGAGTATTGAGGACGACCCTAAAGTCATCCCTCATGCTCGTAAAATCAATATTTAGACCTTCCAAGCCCTCAACTTGGCTCTTCAACTCTGTCACGGATGTCTTTCAACACCCGTCAATCTCTTATCCAAACTCGACAGAACGTCCTTAGACGTACCTCTTTTCTTGGGGTCTTGATGCTTATTGTCTCAACCTTGCCTTTCATCAATGATCGCACTTTCACTAGCACCAATCTTCTCGGTTTCGCTTGTCATATTTATACAAGCTTTTTCGTGCGACACTCAGTCTCGACTAAGCTCAGCCTTGCTCGAATATTCAACAATGTTTACAGCTAAATAAAACTTCAAAGAGAGGAACAAGTGGAATATGAAAACGCTTTGTATTACTTAGGGGGGTGGCAGTCATGCCTAACAAAATTTCTCATACCTAATCACCCACCAATAATATCCTTCCATCTCATCTCATAGCTAACCATAGATTTTTAGTGGCAACCATGCCTAACCCATACCTCATCTAATTTTATTTTTTATTTTTTTATAATTATATTAAACAATTTAATAAAAACATAATATTTTATTAATACTTAAAAGAAAATTACATCCTAAAAATCGCATTAATAAAAAAACGAACTAAACACATATCTAAAAATCGCAAGTCCATCCATATTTCGCCGCGAGCTCACGTTTTTTGTCAAGAGTGAACGCTAGTATATTTGGATCGGTTATGTTATCGTGCGGTTCCCTATAGAATTTCATCGCCCTAAACATATGCTTTTCTTCAAGGATACGGATTTTTGTCGCCAAGAACTTTTCGGCCATTTCATCCTTTGCAACTTTTTTCTCCACCGCCGTCTGCAATAGTTGTGTTTTCTTTGATGTGTAGGTGTCGAAGCTCGCAGCTACACTATGCATTGTCGACGACTCGCTTTAGGCCTTTTGTCGTCATTCAGATCCGGAATCACAGTGTTGTCATTGCTTGCGGACTCGTAGTGGGCGGATTTCGACGACTTTCTTCGTTTGTCGGAATGACAAAGATCCTTGCGCTACATCTGGTTGTTCCAACCATTTGTCTTCTTGCTTTACAATGTCCCAGGCATCAACATGAGTAAACTACTTGCCAGTTTTCTTCTTGTAATCGGCCAAGACATTTGTCATCACGTTAACATCGCTAAACCCACTCTCACGAAGACGTTTCTATAATTATAAAAGTAAAAAGTAAAAATTAATAAAAGTATACAATTATAAAGTGTAAAAAGTATAGACTTTAAAAATTACTTGTTGGATGTATAGCCCATTAAAGAAACCCATTTCGCTGTGCATAGTTTTCCACTTTGTGTTCAAGCCATAAAAAGTTCGAGTTGTGTCTTTCACGTTTTGCTTGAAATGCTCAAGAATTGTTTTCCAAAAACTATCTCTACTTTGTTCATTCCCGACGACTCTACATGTCGAGATATGAACCCAAGCTTTAGCCAAAGCCGCCTCTTCGATCGGCGTCTCAAGATTTTTTTTCCGCTTTATTCAAGTGTCTTCTTCTTTGCACTTCTTGGACTTCTTGAACTTATTCATCATTTTGTAACAAACAAAATTTTAACAAATAAAAATTCTAACAAACAAAATTTTAACAAATAAAAGTGTAACAAATAAAATTATAACAAATAAAAATTAAAACAAGTCAAACTTATAACAAATAAAATTATACCCATCGGAGTTGGTGGTTGCGTTTCAGGAACCACTTCATCTTCATCATCATCCAAGTCATATAGCGGTAGCTCTCGTTCGACACTTGGTTCACGCCGCGAAGGACCGTCACGGTAGTCGATGAACGGGTCAAAGTCACTTGTAGGGGACATCGT
This sequence comes from Chrysanthemum lavandulifolium, assembly GCA_022545495.1. NCBI lineage: Eukaryota > Viridiplantae > Streptophyta > Magnoliopsida > Asterales > Asteraceae > Chrysanthemum > Chrysanthemum lavandulifolium. The sequence goes on from CM040246.1 coordinate 80,239,574, forward strand.
GTATTGATTTGGATTCATTGGTGGTGGTTGGTGAAAATATTGGGGTTGAAATGCGGTGGAGAAGTCATTTGAGAATAATATTGAGGGGACTCATTTAAGGAATGTAGGAGCGGGTTGTGATTGAATTTGTGACGAATGGAGCGAGAACCTCGTCTCTGGCCTTTCTGGTGACGACGAAACCACCTTTTGATTTTCTTGGATCCATGAGATTTTTTTAAAGTGTAAAGAATTGTAAAGAGTTGTGATTGAATTTGTGGTTAAAATAGAATTAGATTTGTTTATTTATAAAGGAGGAGTAATTTTTTTTTTTTTTTTTTTTTTTTTTTTAAATTAATGCACGGCAATATAGTAGTTGAACGGCTCCTTTTTTCTCACCCATTGTCCACACCAATTCGGTGTGTTATACCGATTTTCACCCAAACCACACCACACCGATTAGGTAGTGGCGGTGTTGCCAATCGAGGTGGTCCAAGCCGAATGCACACCGACCTCCATTGCCACCCCTTTAGAGAACTTTACACAAGTGAGATTATAAGTGATTTGTTAGATGACTTCCTCAAATGAGGCTTCTTTTATTTATACTACCTTGTCGAAGTATCCAGAATGTTCAAAAAAAGTGTGAAATAATCTGAAATCTCGACCATCCTCGAAAACTATCCTATCGAGTAGGCGGGTCGTGACATAAAGATGGTAAGAAATGTAAGAGTTCCTAACCTCTGACGAGATCTACCATATTTTATTTTTGTCGTGGTCCATAGAAACACTTGTACTCTTCTATTAAGATTCAGGTTGCGCTTGGTTCAAAATAGAGTAGGGCTGAGCAAAACCGATTGAAACCAAATAATCACGACAAACCAACCCGACCGAATGGTACGGCGACCGAACAAGGCAAAGCAGATTGGTGAGTCCGTTATACCAAACTGTTTTAATCGGTATCGGGTCGGGTCAGTATACAAACCCGACTTTAGCCCGACTTAGCCCGCTAGCCCGAGAACAGTTAAGTATTGTAAAAAAATAAACCTCACTCATTCAGTCTATTTTTTTAACTGTCAAACTTTCACAGCCTCACTCATTCATGAAACCCGATTAATTCAGAAACACCACAACCCGAAAATCAAGAACAAGCAATCTAAATGGATCAATCTCATCTCAAAAATACTACTCCCTCCGTCTCAATATAATTGTCCACATTTCCTTTTTTGGATGTCTCAAAGTTATTGTCACTTTCTTTTATAGTAAAAGAAAGAGAATTTAGTGAAGAATATTCCTTTGAATGGTTGAAAATTAAAGTGGACCCCACTTTTATTAAATTGTGTGAATATTCAGTAATGATAATTTTGAGGCGGAGAGACATATTAATCAATCTCATCTTCTGTACCTACATATAAGTCATTCTCATCTCAACAAAACAATACAATGGAAGTATTGTACATTTTTAATATCTTTATACTTTTTTTATGCATCTTATGACGAATTGGTTAACATCTTTGATTTTCTGTTAATAATCTAATTGGTTTGAATTTATATGTAGTTGGATTTTACCAACCGTAACCATTATAACATGGTATATAAGAGCACAAGGTATGGGTAATACCAATAACACATTATTGGTATGTAAACTCAGCGCCACATCATACAACTCCCAATAATACACCACTAATTAAAACACCTTCTCTCATAAACTAACATTCACAATATAAAAAGAAAAAGAAAAAAAACATAAATGGCAGGTATTTGACACACCAACGGCACCCCATAGCTTTTGCTTTTAGTATTTTTATCTTGATGAGCATATGTTATACAGAGTAGGTGTATTCCTTTTTTAAAGGCTAAAAATAGTAACTCGAGTTAAAAATGTGGGGAAAATGATTGTTGAAGAATTCCAACAAACTGGAACACAACTGCCCACCTTCCCCATGTCACATCTTTTTTGCAGAGATTTCTTTCGATCAAAGTGCATATATTTTAGCTCTAAGTCGATACACACATATCACTGCTTTATAATATAAGAAAATGATTTTAAGATTTTTGAAACAAAAAACATAACGAACAAGGTCTTGCTTTATTGTTTTGGGTACACTTGATAAACTAATTTGAATATTATTTTGTGTCGTTGTTTGGCTTCATTCTCGTGAAAATTACGAAAGAGGAAGATGATGACGACACCATAATTTATGAGTTTTTTCAGACTTTAAACCCGTTTAATATTTCAAAGGTAAAAAGTATAGTTTAAACTTTAAACTCATCAATACAAAAAATAAACAAATAAGCTTAATAAATTACAATAAGCCTCAGTTAAATCCATTAATATCAAGTGAAATACAGCTTCAACCAAGTGGTTCTCCCTGTAAACAGGGTCTTGGATCCACGTACCTCATTAAATCGGATTATATCATCACAGGCTAAACAATTTTTCATTTTTAATAAATAAATATCAATTTTAAATCCAATATGCTCAGTTAAATAACAGCTCTATCAATCAAGAATTTTCAGAAGCAGAACTGGCTTAAAGCTGTGAATTTAATCATCACTGCAATAGATTAAAAACAATATTTAAATGATAAAATAAAAAATTGGCTCAGATTAAGAAATTCAACCATTTAATCCTGTACTTCACAGATCACTCTCAGAAGCGCGGATAATTTATCTTCATAGCCGAAACTAAAAAAGGTTATAAATTTTATAAAAAAATATATAGCGGATATTTTTGGAGATAAAACAAAGAAAAATAAAACCTCCACGTTAACACCGCCTTAAATATGTGCCACGATGACTAGACCTTTTCCCAGTAGATTTATTTAGAAAAAAGGCTTAAGGTGTGTTGGGCACATCATAAATAAATTTTATAAAATAAAAATGTATGTAGCCGACAATTTGACACAGAAACAACCATGGAAAAAGTTTGGTACAGTGGCTGAACTGCAACACTTGACGGCAGAAAAATATGATATAGCACGAGCATTGGGGCTTACTTCTTCATTTTTTATATATTTTTTCGGAGAAGCCCGGGGTGCTACATGCGGATTAATAACAAATTTATATAAAAAAGCAAGAAAACATTTGGATTGTGAGAAGATGGTTTGATGTTTGAGGCTGTGATGGTTTTGCAGAGGTGGCTAGATTATATAGATGATTTTGAAACCCTAGATGTGAAATGTTTTTGTTGGGGTTTTTAGGGTTGGCTGATATATGGGCCGGCCCATTGGCTAGAAGTGGAATTTTGGGACGTTTTGTTAGATGGAAATCTGGAATGACAGGTCTCGTTCCCCTCACTTAGATTATAGCTTTACTTATTTGTAACTTGGGGTGTCATTCGGGTCGGGTTGGTCGGGTTCGGGTCAATTTGGGTCGGGTTAAAGTCGGGTGGCTAAAAATAATTCTAACCCGACCTGTTGGTTCAGTTAGTTGGGTTGGTCAATTCGGGTCGGGTCGGGTCAACTCGGTCGGATCACTTCGGTTCGGGTCAACCCGAATATAAGTTAAATAGTGACAAAATTGCTTATTTGTTCCGATTTATAAAGAAAATTTCTAAAATAAATATATAAAAGTTTAAAAATCCTTATTCGGGTCAAACGGGTTGACCCGAACCCGACTTAGCCAAAAACTCAACCCGATACCGACCCTATTTAGTATTCGGGTTCTTTATTAACCGAATAACCCGAATTCAATTTCTAACCCGAGTAACCCGACGAATATGGTTAGTCGGGTTGGTCGGCCGTGATTTTAACACCTCTATTTATAATAAAGCAAAGCGTGGAAAGTTGAAAATTGAATCGAAGCAAAACCGATCGAACATAAAAAGCGATTCGAACCGACAGCCTTCAGTAATTTGTGTTTGATTGTTTTATTAGGCTAGTTGTAATATTGGTGATCATGAAGTACTACACGGCATTGCCACATGTATATCGTTGGAACTTGAGGTGACTAGTGGCCACCACTTCTACCACTTTAGTGGCACATCGCAAAACTTTTTCCTTATTTTGTCACAACTTTTACCTTCTGATTATCCCCAACCCCCATTTCTTATTTTTTTCACAACTTTTACCTTGTAATCAGGGTTAGAGTACTATATGAACCATAAGGTACCTTTAATACTTTAAGGTAGTAGGAGATTCTGTCTATCAAATTCATGGTACTAAAAAGTATTTTAGCCAACATAGTAATGTGTTTTTGGTTGTGTTATTAAGCTAGTTGTAATATTGGTGATCTTGAAGTACTTCACAGCATCGGCACCATCAGTTTATTTCTACTACTTCTATGTTTAGAGCATACCGTTGGGACTTGAGGTGATTGGTGGCCACCACTTCAAACACTTTAGTGGCACATTGCAAAACTTTTTCCTTATTATGTCACAACTTTTACCTTGTAATTATCCCCCCTCCCCGACACATCGCAAAACATTTTCCTTATTTGTCACAACCTTTACCTTGTAATTATCCCCCCAACCCCTTTTGTTTATTATACCCCATAAAGAGAGCAAATCTACAACCACGAATGGTTCCGAACCACGAGGCCTTTCACCATGACCCAACCACGATCGAGCTGCAGTTGTGACCACCACCCACCCATGTGCCCCAAGATTGTTGTCGCCTAGCAAGTGATGCGTGCTTGCACATGCTTTTAACATTATTGCGTGCTATCACCGTTGCACACCCTAAATAAAACACACTCCTGCATTTTCTTGAATCGGTTGTTTTGCACCAACGATTTGCTTTATTTTTTAGCCTTCTTGACCCGTCATCATCCGTAGTACGGAGTATATATATCATGCGTAGTTAAAACCCCTCACGCGTAGTGAAAGCAACCATTACGTTTGGTCCATATCAAGAACAATGACAAAGAATGGACATAAGACGTATAAGAGAGTGCTCACACCCTCGGGTTATCTAATGTTTAGCAACGTGGTAATTATAATCTGCCCCTAGAAAGAGTTGTCCTTTGGTATTTAGGATATCTTGATACTGAAAAATGTTTTTCAAATGTGCTATTCAAAAAACGAGGTATGTTGGTATTGTTATGAACTACTGTAATTTTCATCTACACTTCTCAGCATATGAAACTTATTTTTCAATATGGTGTACCCTGATTACAGACCGTATCGGCGTATTGCTATAGAAAGTCAACATGTACTCATCAAAATAGTATACGGTATTAACATAGAAACGGAACATGTACTCCATCTCAATTGACTGATGAACTTTGCGTAACTGTAACATGTTCATTTAGTCACACCTCTCAAGTTTTAGATATGATAGCTGGTCATTTTTGTTGTCATGGTTAATTCATTGTTGCAGCATTGAAAAATCCATCTGATTTTACTTAAATGATAACTTTAATATGTCGTTGTAGATCTCAACACTCAATAAGTCGATAACATGCAGCAAACATATATTGCAACACCCTGAATCATTTGCCCAAATATTAGTGACAAGTAACCTTACCAGCTTACCCCAACCATTTGACCCAAATAGAAGAACATGATAGGTATGAGGGGAAGAAAATGTGCGCCAACAACAATTCGTATTAGACAATCACAAATGTCATCTAACAAACAACTTTTGGATTAAACAATATCAATGCTTTAAGAACATAAACTCAATACATTTACAACAAGCAGGCAAAACTGATCTAACCCACATTTTAATTCTTTCAGACCACCATCCATGTCAAGTGTCTATATCCAGCCCATTTAGCAGCAACACGGACACCAATAGCTAGTGCTGCACATAGTAACGGAATTGGAACCCTTCGCCCCTCTGTTGTTGTAGTTAAAACTTCACCTCTAACCTCTTCTGGCTGAGTTTTGGAGTACTGAACCACAGCCAAAGCCGCAAAAGACACCATCATTACAACCCTGACCCATGGCTCCCCTACACCTACCAACACTGCTGCAACAGGCAAAGCTGATGAAACATAATCTCTCTTTTTGATAAAACGAGAAAAAGAAAATAACCCAAAAAGAAGAGTCCAAAAAACGAGGTCACCAATCATTCCTTTGACAGCAAAATATCCGGTTAAGCCAGAAACTGTTAACAGATGCCATTGGTCATCTACTGAATTTGGAGATGCTACTTCACTGATGGCAAGTACAGCTGATGTCAGCAGGATGATTGTTGAGAGTTCCGGAATGGGAGTATACGCTACTATCTGTGAGTAAAATGCTCGGATGGCGTAAAAAGTAGTTTCGATGCCTCTAATTGTCGATGTGATTGGATCACCTAAAAAATGGTATATGAGGGCTAAAACTAGCTTTCCAATGTATCCCAAGAATTGAAGTACCGATGTAGCAGCCCGTTTCCAATTATGAAGCTCCCATGAAACCGTTCTCCACGCATAGACGAGAAAACCCAGTGCTGATTAAAAATAAAAATAAAAACAAAAGAAGAGCGGAAATGTCAGATGGAGATAATTCTGATTATCATCATACTCCGTATTATATAATAACAATGAGACGACCTAAGCTCAGCTCGTACATTATTGATACTAGATTAACCTAATAGAAATATCACAAAGGAGACCATCAACCCCTGCTTCATCAGCCATGACTGCTCTAACATTTTCTGATATGAATCTATCAATAAACTAATTTATAGTCTCGTACAATTATTAGATTCTAACAAGAATACATATATCAATTAGACCTCAAAGCTCTATACATACTCTAAGAACTACAACCTACACCTTTTGACTAGCCGACTTTAGATAACACGGCTATTACTGCAGCGTACATATACTAAAACTACTTTTCATTATCTCTGTGGTTGGGGCTAGAATGAACACGACACAAAGGCGTAATTAGGTATTTGTCTCTCAATCAAATGAAATAATATTTGGTGTAAATTTGAGTTCAACGCGAAGTTTTCCTTATTCATTGGCTTTGGCAATCAAATAATTTATACAAATTCACAAACACCTCCATTGAAAAAGATATAAATCTGATTAAAAAAAAAAAATTTACCAACAAAATAAGGCCATCTAACAGGAGGATCAGGAGCTTCTTTAGTCAAGTACCTAAACCTTTCAGGCATCGTACTTTCCCCACGCGCTTGTGTTTCAGCTTCACCTTTTGAGGATACTTTTGTTTCATCTTCATTTTTGGATTTTGATTTTGTGATGAAATGAAGATTTTTTTGAGGAAATGAGAAAAGGCCCAAATTGGTAGTTGGTGTGGTGAAATTACAGCATTGGGTTGGGTTTGCTATTCTGCGAAATGGAATTGAATGTTGAAAAGGCTTGGCAGATGAAGGGTTTGGAGAGGCAAGAGCTGAAAGCGTCATCATTTTGCAGGTGTTAGGGTTTACAAAGGGGCTTTACCCATGTTTTATCCTCTGTTAGTCAAAGTGTGAAACTCAACTTGACCAACAAAACCATTTTACTGTTTATACAATTACGAGGGTGTTTGGTATATGTTTAAACGATAAGGGTGTGTTTGGTTTAGGGGAATCGTAATAAAGGAATGAAATGCTTATGATTCTTTTGGTTGATGAATATTTGTTTTAGAGTTAGTAATTAAACCATAATATTTCTTAAAAGACTTTATTGGAAGTGCCTTGACTCACTACATCATTTCATGTATTATTTATCTATCTTTTTTGCTAAATGTGCACATTCTTGCTATGAATTTTGTATACTTTCACCTTCAATTTTGTTCTTCGTTCACCAAACTCTTTCATCACAAATCTTATCTCTCAACATCTATTCAAATATTGGCCCCTATTGAATCTGCAGAAATATTTTTATGATTTATAAGCATTAAGAGGAGAGTTATTTTACATACCAAACTTTTCTTTACATACTGGGACTCATCTTGTACCATCCATTTAAAAAGAAATCGATGGTGAGATTAAAATAATTTTATTATTTCACTATTTTTATAATTTAAATATCTCTTAAACCGTTAATCGTTAAGTGAAAATATTTACACCATCGCGATGAAGTTTAATTATTTTTATAGGCGCACTTTGATATCTTTCGAAAAAGAAAAAAACTCGTTTTTCACGTTTTCGTTATTTTTTTTTTTCGTTCTTGAAATTTACATAAAAATCATATATGATAAAATCTAAATTGAATATCATATGTGATATTAGTGTTAATCATATATGATATGTAATATCATGTGATATTATATGTAATATCGTATATGATATTACACTAATATCACATGTGATATTACATATCATATATGATATTACACTAATATCACGTATGATATTCAAATTAGTGTTTTATCGTATATGATTTTTCAACGCAATTTCAATGCGTAAAAACAAAAACTTAAAAAAACGTGAAAATACGAAAAAAAAAAATTGTCGAAAGTATATCAAAGTGCTTATCATAAAAGATAATTAAATGCTGCGTCATAATGATATATTTTTTTTCGCTTAACGATTAACGGTTTGAAAGATATTAATATTTGAAAAAATGATGAAAGTGGGTTTTAAAATTGTTGGGATTAATCTCGTCCATTCGTCGAATAAAATGGAGGGTGGAGATTGATCCCTAGTATGTAATAATCTTTGTCACTCAAATGATCTTTTATCATAGCGTTAATATCCAAACGACTAAAATACACCGTTGGTCCCTAAACTTGTCTAAAAACGTCGTCCTGAACCAAAACATGGCATTTTAGTCGACAGTGGTCCAAACTATGGGTTTTTTAGGCTAAACTAGTCCCTTGACCTGTTTTCCGTTAGTCAACATCTTTGCTTTCTTTTTTTGCTTTTAGCTAAGGGCATAATGGTCATTTCATATATTTGGATTATTCTTCTCTCATTCTTTTTCTTCCACTTGATGCAATTCCTCTTACAGTTGGAGCAGTAGAGTGGGTTGGTTAACATATCATTATGATTTTAAAACAATAATTTTATTATAATATATTGGATCTTCGAATAGAATGATTTAGCAGGTTGTATAGATTCAAGTAGATATTAGGCAGCTTTCAACCAATTTGACCCATTTGAACCATTTCTCTCTAAGCTATTTTTCTAAGTTAAACCATTATCGATTAAACAATACCTAAATCAACTCACTCATATATAAATCAGTTACCATATTGCAATTCATTATTGAGTTTTGGCATTTGTTACTAATTGGCCTAAACCTACATGTATCAGCTTGCCATTGTGTCTAATTTTTTATATATGAGTACATAACGTTCCAAATGTGCCTTTTTCCCACTAAGTTTTAGGTATGTCACATAGTTCTGTAGAAACGTAACATTGGTTTGTATTAGTTGCAAATATCTCTAGCTGTCTTCGTGCCTAAATTTAGTGATAATCTTGGAATTCTCTAACTACAAGTATACTAAGCGGAAGTCGCTTGGCATCTGTCTATCTTCCTATTCGAGTTTGTCAACATAAACCGATGACTACTTCAAAGGGAACCCATGAGTTTTTGCTTCGAGATAGTAAACGTAGCACTTTAGTATTGTGATGCCAACTAAGCTTCATATATGGTGTAAGGCTACTGGTTTGACTCATCTCAAACCTCATTGTCAACTCTACCAATATCCCAGAAAAAATAGTAGATAAAGAGGGTGAAACCAGAAATAAACATATTTAAACTATCAAGTAATTTGTAAACTAGAAACATGCACCAAAAATATCTAGACCAACATAGCTATGTATATCGACGAATTTAAAACCTGCTCAAAACTTATGAATATATGATCTTTGCACACAAAAAAGAAATTGTGACAATCAAGCTACATTCATGGGTGGATGTACGTAGATTCGAGAAAGTTAGTTAGACGCACTGAGAATTTAACTTGATACAGTAACATTTTTAGTCCAGTATCTTGAGCTTAACACATTGAATAAATGTTAGTATAAGTTTTACATACTGGACTAGTATCCTGCCTCCACCCCTGGCTACGGGACATAGGAGCATTATAACTTTACTAGTTGCTACAACCCCTACTATGAATCTCAATAGAGAAGCTCCAGGTTCTAAACCAACACACGTAAGATATTAAAACATCGCTTACATCAGAAAAAGGACATATCGCATATGTGTCTCTATGGGTTGTTATAACTGAAGTGTACATTTCAACATGATTGAATATCCTTTTCAGATATCTTTTCAAAATATTTACAAACATAAATCTAGCTCCCAATGCAATCTCCCATTGGCTATGCCAACTAAGTTTCACACAATGTGTGAGGTTGTTGGTTTGTCTCCTCTCATACTTCATTATCGACTCTCTTTGTATACCAAAAAACTAGTTGATAAATGATTTCTAAACCACCCTCAATGTACCATAGAGATTTAACTAAACACAACAATTTTAAAAAAGTATTTCAGCACATGCTCTAAAAACTTATATAGGCATGCTCTACAAACATAAATCATTATCCTTTTAAAACCCATTAACAGCCTCTAAACCTATATCGACTTAATTTCGCATACAATAAGCAATTGTGGCAACTCAACAAAGGGTCATGAGAAAAATTGAATACAATAATTCTAATATATCTCTTTGCGTTGAACCCATACATAATTTTAATAAGTTGAACTTCTTGAAATTTTCTAGGCCGCGTGACCAAGCGGATCCATGGCGAAGAAGCATTATAAATTTATAATTACTTGGGGTTTTCAAAGAGTGTGTTTATAACTATATTAATTCCGTTGCAAACCAACAAATTTAAAGATATTAGAACATCCATCAAATCAGAAGCATGACATAGGTGTTTATGTGGGTTGTAAGTAACTATATGCAAATAACTACATATCTTCAGATTTATTAAGAACATGGAACACTCCCAATATCTTCTACAACCCATCATGGCATCATCATCATTAACTCTCGCTGTTTATGTGTTAAGTTCCTGAAATGACCATTGCCCTTAGCTAAAAACAAAAAAAGTGTAGAAAACTAGAAGGGGGGGTTGAATAGTTTTACCGATTAAAACTTCGTTTTAAACTATTTTGATCGACTTATGTCAATCTATTTAAATGTGTGTATTGGATGTTGATAAATAAGCATATACATAAGTAAAGTAAAGATAAAGAGTAAGAAGCACAAAACCACAACGAGTATTTATAGTGGTTTGGCTACAGGACACCTTCCTTGCCTACTCCACTCCCAGTCACTACTCGAAAGTTCGTAATCACTACATAACACAAACTCTTTGTGGCGGAGAAGCCTTCACAGCGTCTCCTACTCTTTATCCGATACAAGGCTGACACCCAGTTCTTCCACGGTAGAATCAAACCTATCACAACGTCGCTACACTTTATCCGTGCAAGGCTGATACCGAGTTCCATTACAAAGGAGGAATTACTACCCAACACTACACAACACCTATCCCAAAGGAGATCCACTCCTTATGACAACATCAACAAGGATATCAATATCCTTTGACCCTAAACTAATCTAACTTGTACATCGATGCACCATATCGAATGTACACCCTAGGATCCTTTCACTAATACCTTTGACACGATACCTAGGCACATTTCACTAATGCCTTCAACACGGACTTTCGGCACTCTTCACTAATGCCTTTGACTTGGATCATCGACACCTTTCACTAATGCCTTTGACTTGACCCTTTAGACATCTTTCACTTATGTCTTCAACACAACACTTCTAATGAGAGAAGAAAGAACTATCAACAAGATAACATCAGTAGTCTTGATGATGACGAAGCTTGGCAACCCATGGACTTGAGCTTGCTTGAATTCAAGAGGTGGTGTTCTCGCCTTTAAGAGGAACCTAGAGAATCACACAAACACAAAACTACATAGAAAGATCCTTTAGATATGAGGTTAGAGAGTTTACAACACTAAGAGAAATTGTGTGTGAAAGGGGTGAGTTACAATGAAGAAATGGCTCACTATTTATAGACAAAAAATCACTACTGTACCATGGATCCCTTGCTTGAGGGATTCGTCCAGTGTATTCCTGGGGATCCGTAGGACGCTCCTCCTAAATGGGTTGTGGGTCATGGATCATGAGTCATGGGTTATGGACTTTGGATCATGGGTATCCACATAGATACAATGTATCTAGAAGATGCAATGCATCTAGTCAATGGGTCATGGGTTAGCTCCATGGGTTATGGATAATACCCATTATAACTTCATGCATGATGTCATGCAATGGGTCATGGGTTATGCTCCATGGGTATGGGTCATGGACTTTGGGTTTTACCCAACTAAATTCAATGTGTCTAGTTAATGGGTCAAGTACTTAGATTCTTACCCATTACTTTATCCATTACAATATATACTAAGTATGTATATATATACCCATTATGTAACCACTAGTTGTTATACATATGCATTACTATAACATGAAAACACTATTACTTGTTTAGTGTTTTATATGAAAACGTAAGTGTGTTAGTAAACTATTGGCTCAAACCATTTACGTATTTAATTTGTTTCGTTAAAATGATTTTACGTTTATTATCGACAAAACATTAGAAGATCGTAAAATATAAATAAACGTTTTTACGACTTATTTGTATTAACAAAAAGAAAGCAAATAACGGTGTTGACTAACGAAAAACGGGTCAAGGGACTGGTTTAGCCTAAAAAAACCATAGTTTGGACGACTGGCGACTAAAATGCCATGTTTTGGTTCAAGACGACGTTTTTGGACAAGTTTGGGGACCAACGGTGTATTTTAGTCTATCCAAGCCATCAAAGATGACAAGTACTAATCCTATGTAGGGATGGATGAATATAGTTATGTTCTCAAGTTAGTATTTTTCTGATTACATTGATGATGGGTCTCAACCTACTGAAGATGATACCCATATCCAACTAATAAAACCAAACAATTGAAATAGAGTCATTAAATTTATATAATTCCATCTTATTATCAAACGTATACCTATAGTGATTCCAAAACTCATCATAATATTGCTTATCAATAAAAAGCACTTATGCTATCAAGTATTTGAGACATTCTTTTTATAATAGTCTTAAAAAAAAATAACTATCAAATTAATCATGAATTAAATTCATGATCAAGGCCATTGAATTATTCATAAGCTCACTATATTATAATCTATAAATTTGTAAGTTTGTACTTCTAGGTTATAAATTTGGCAATTGAATTACTCATAATCAATGTCATAAAACTTTTTATATTTATAAATTTGTACTTCTACGTTAGCTTAATTATGATGATCCATATATACATATATCAAAAGCGGTGGTAAAATGAAAAACTATAATTTTTTTCTCAAAATATGTGAAAAACACATTTTCACCTATGTTACATATCCAATTTTTCCAATCTTTTATAGCACAACCGAAATAGTTGACAATAGCCGAAAACCGTCATCCATTAATTATTTAATACCAAATCCCAAGGAAATAAAAAATTGTTTTAAATATCGGTTCTCACTGCTTTTCGCGAGTACTATATTATATTCTCTTAAGTCTAAAAATCATTTAGAGGTACTTAAATTATTTGGTGCTTTAAAACACAAAATATTTGCTCGCTGAAAAATTTAATTATACAAGTATCCGCTGCCACAACGGGCATGTATTCGTCTGGTACACTTGAATATCTAAACTTTTTGAGACCATATTTACAGATAAATTTCTTGATTAGAGTGGCGATTGGTGTTTTGTTTAATGTTTCATGTAGTCAGATCAAAGTTTGAACCTATACTACATAGACTAAAACTTAAAATCAAAATTTATAGTATGTTTAATATGTTTGAATGAAAATGAGAAGTAAAATACCACTACTATTTTGATTCATTAGGAGGCCTATGTTAGAATTACATAAAAATATTTCTTTTTAGTAGTTCGCTACTTCATTGTACTAAAATAAACTTTTGTTAATACAAATAAACCGTTTCATATTTAGCGATTTTGTTGTGTTTTGTTGATAACAAATATAAAGTTATCATAAGTAAAATTATAAGAATACATGTTATTTTTGTAAAGTATATACATTTGGTCATTCACATAATATGTTGTAATAATTCATTTGTTGTAATAACTTATGTAATAGGATGGGTAATATCCAAGACCCATGACCCATACCCATGAAGCTAATCCATAACCCATGACCCATTGCATGACATCATGCATGAAATCATGTTGAGTATTATCCATGACCCATGACCCAATGTCCATAACCCATGACTAGGGGTGTCAGTAGGGTCGGGTTGACCCGACCCGAACCCGAACCCGATAAGGCTTATAGGGTCGGGTCAAATCGGGTTGAAAATGCTTATCGGGTTGATTTGACCCGAACCCGATAACCAGATATTGTTATAGGGTCGGGTTCGGGTTGAATTATTTATCTTATCGGGTTATCGGGTCAACCCGATAAGACCCGAAAATTCTTAAACTACTTTTTATTTAGTTACTTTTGTCAATATGATTTTTAAAAAATAGTCCATTAGCTAAATATATATTGTTTTACTCCATCATTTTATCTAAAAGAAAGCTAGAGGTGAATTTATATACCTCATATAGTCATTTTTTAGTGCATATGTTAACTGTTAAGACGTCAACCTACTACTACTGTGATTTCCTTTTTTTTTTAGAATTACGTCTACTGTTATATGACTTGTATCTTTAATTTGGACTGAAGTAATTTTCTTGTTTGGGTATCATTTTATATATTGTTGTATCTGTTATTTTTTGTTTGCAAAGCCTTCTGCTTTATGTATTTTTATTTTTGTGTTTGAGTTGAAAAATTAAGCAACCCGATAAACCCGAATCACCCGACCCGAAATAACCCGACCCGATAACAACCCGAACCCGACAACCCGACTCCTTATCGGGTCGGGTTGCGGGTCACACAATTTTAATGAAAAACCCGACACAACCCGACCTGATAAGCCCGATAACCCGACCCGATAACACCCCTACCCATGACCTAAGATCCATGACCCATTGTTTAGATACATTGTATCTTGTTGGGTACCCATGGCTCATACCCATAACCCATAAACCGGTTTGCAACCCAAAATCCGGACTGGTACAACCCAGCTTGTCGGATCCCTAAGATTGCACTGGACGGATCCCCCAAGTGAGAGATCCGCCGGAACCGGGCTACAGTAAGCTTTTGTGCCTATAAATAGTGAGCCATTCTTCATTGTTACTCACCTTTCTTCTTACAACTCTCTCATATATTATCTCACTCTTCTAACCTTTGATCACTTGATCAATCTAGTAGTTCTTCTTTCTTTTGTTGTGATTCTCATATAGGTTCTTCTCAAAGGGGATCACGATACACTACAAGTCATTCAAGCAAAGGGTCTTTGATTGATTTGTTCATCCACAAGATTTCTGTAGCAAGATCTTGTATTTCATATTTCACATAGTTGTTGTGTAATAGTTTTGTTGGTTTGGTCCGCCGTGCTAAGGACTCGGTATTTAGCTTTGTACCGGAAAAAATGTAAGCGACGTTGTGAGGCTTCTCTGCCGTGTTGAAGGAGCTTGTTGACATAGTGCTTGAACTCTCGAGTGGGGAACTCGGGGAGTGGAGTAGGGCAAGGAAGGTGTCCTTGTAGCCGAACCACTATAAATCACTTGTGTCGCTACTCTCTACCCTTTACTTTACTTGCTTTCATTATTTACCTTACTTATTGCTTTATATTATCTATCCATCCACACAAATTCACATAAGATCGAATCTAAATATTTGAAACTTAACTTAAAATCGGCAAAACTATTCAACCCCCCCCCTTCTAGTTTTTCACAATTGGCATCAAGAGCAAGGTTTACATAAGTTTTAAAGTAAATTATATTTTAAAAACTTTTCGATCACAATGAGTTTTGAAAATTATAAAGAAGGGCAATATATGCAACGACCTCCACTACTTGAAACTAATTATTTTATTTATTGGAAAAATAGATTTGAAACTTATGTGAAATCAAAAGATATTGATCTTTGGTATATTATTGTTGAAGGTGATTTTCAAGCTACTTCAAAAGATGATAAAACCGGCAACGAAGTAAACATCTTGTTGGATCGATGTACTCTAACTAAACTAACTTAAATAGCTTGTTAAGGTTTAATAACCTCGGATAAATCCTAAGTTATTAACAATGAAACACTGAGCAAACTCAATTAAGTATGCGGAATTTACTTAACAAAGCTAAGAAGAATAACTTTAACTTTGAATGATTTTATTAATAACTCTAACTCTGCTTATTATGCACTCTTTAACAACTCTAATAATAATATCGAACTTCTCTAAAACTCTAATAATGTCACGTACATCTAATGCCAATCTAGGGATCCTTTTATAGGCTCAAGGATAACCCTAAGCGGTTTACAATTCTTATCCTTGTATCGTCAAGTAAACGAAGATTAGAAAGTTCTAGATAAACATTACTTTCTATCTTTAATCTAATACAACCGACTTTAACTTTACAGTGCTTTAATGAATAAGTAGTACTGACTTTTACTTAGCAAGATTTGACTTCTTGCAAGATTTTGTCTTTCTGCGATGCTTTGTTAATCTTGAAGATTTTAATCTTACATACCCAACAATCCTCCCCTAACTTGAATTCTACTTGTTTGATTTCAAGTTCTTTGTAGATTTAGCTTTAACATCGTTATCTTCAAAGAGGAATTGTGACTTTATCTTCGATTGTATCTTTGTAGATTCTCTCGCTATATCATCATCAAAGTAGTCTTTATCTGTATAATTCTTTTCAAGATCAATCGACAATCTTATTTCTTTTCAAAGAATATTCAAAGAAGCTCCATCTTTTCAAAGAACATAAGACAATTTGTACGTTTAATTGGTTTAAGTTTCAATCTATTCTTATCACTTCCGGTGTGTAAACTCCAGCGAGTGGTGAATCATTGAAAATTTAATGGATTTGAGTTCTCTTTACCAAAGCCATTAACTCCGGAGTAGCCAAATGTTTTGATGTGTAAGATCATGGTACCTCGATAACCATATGATTTTTAGCAAATCATCGACTATCAATGATTTGAGTTATCTTTACCAAAAGTCGCACTTTTGGACTAGTTAGTTCTTTCATCATGGTGAACTAATTACCATATAATAGTTTTTCCACGACCTTTACCACAAGCTATTTTCTTGTGGACTAGCCAACTCTTCACATTCTCGATATGGTGAGTTGATGACCATATAACTTATTAGCAAGTTGTTAACTAAAAGCGGATTTGAAATATCTTTACGGAGCCGTTTGCTCATGGATTAGCCAATCCTTTTGTAACCATGGTGGATTGATAACCTATTGGTATTACCATCTCAAAACCATTTATTTCTTTTAACCTTTGTTTCAAAACATTTATTACTTAACAAAAGTTTTTCAAAATCATTAACTTGGTTTAAAAGCGCAAGCAATACTTTGATGAAAGTCTTGTTGATCGGTGATTTGAATAAAGTCTTGATATATCAAAATTTAATCAATTAAGATTCATACCGTTATTCATCATCATCGAATTGTAGTCCATCGATAAACAACTTGATGACCGACGTGCTATTTCATTATCTTCTTCTACTTCCATTCCATGCTCCAACATCCTCCTCATAAGTTACGGTGTAAGAGGATATCTTCTATCGACCAACATGTGAATCATCGTCCCATCTTCTAGCTCTAGAACATGTACTCCGTTCTTCAAAGAATCTCCGGAAGTAATCTCCCAATCTTCTTGGTTTTCCGGATCTCGTGATTTATTTCTTGATTTCCCAAACAGTTATGAGATCTCCAAGCAAAACTAAGCCATATCCTTCGATGGATTGTGTTCATAATATTTTTTACCACATGATATAAATGGAGTAAATCCACTCTATCAATTATATGCAATAAATCCCATAGCATATTGAACACTTTGAAACTTTCATCTTCTTTATGAAACATCAAATAATTTCCATCTTTTGACTCAACAACTTCAAAAGTAGTTATTGAGATTTGTTCATCTTGAATTCAAGATCATCTTTAGAATACTCAAAATCTATTACTCTTAAGTAATTTCTTAGCTCATCATCGATGATCGCACCTTAACTCAACTTTCTTTGATGACTTGGATCTTTAACTCGCTTTTTCTTTTCTTTTTCTTTTAAGCTTTCTTTTCTTTCTTCTTCTTTGTAAGCATCATCATCTTTATAATCTTTGATACTATCAACTTGTCTTTTATATTCTTCTCTCGACAAAGATCATATAACTCTTTCATATTAACATAATTCAACTTGTTCAAACCAACATATCCCATCTTCTTTAGATAAGACATCATAGCATTCCTTTCCTTTGCAAGATTTGGTCTTCTTGGTAGAGAAGAAATAGGAAGTGGTGATGGTATAGCAGCTTCAACATTCAATTCTTCTTGTAATTTCCTAGCTGCTTCTTCATTCATAGCTTCTTCTTCATTAGCAACCTCAGCATTCAGTTCAGCTTGTACCTTTCTAGCTGCTTCCTCATTCATAGCATTTTGAGCAGCCCTTATCTGTGCTAAAGTAGGTTTCTTTTTCTTCTTTACTTCTACCAATATACCTTTTCCTTTATCCTTTGGATCAATAACAGGTTGAGAAGCTCTTGGTTGTTCTTCTTCTTGCACTCCTGGAATGCTAACACCCCTTGGTCTTGATAAATCATGCAAAATCTCAGCAATGGTTTCGTCATCACTTGCAGTATGTATAGGTTTTGGTGTATCAGCTTCCTTTTCTGGTATGACAGTTGAAGGACCAGCTTCTTCTTCAAAATCTAACAACCTTGGAGTAATCAATTCTTGTCAGAAGTTCCAGGAAAGCAGATTGATCGCGGTACCTTGATCATCGAGTGCTGAACTTGAACATCAATAACTTGCTCTCGTACTTTGAATAACTTGTTCTTGAGTTTCTTGTGGTGAATATTTGTACTTTGAACTTGATCCTTTCATGTTCTTGATACCTTGAGTTCATTCTCCTTAACATCTTCTTTCAAATTCTTTTCTTCTAAATTCCTCCCCAATTGGAATGAAGATTATTTTTGAACCTTTTGGCGTTTAGTCTTCTTAAACTGCCTTTGCTCATTCTTTTTAGATTTGACCCATAGACGATGATGTTGAACCAATGGCCAGACAAAATTCTTGAGTCTTCTAAACTTGAGCTTCAACTTCTTAATCTGTTTAGCTTGAGCTTGAGTTGTTTTCTTCAATTTAACTAACTCCCGTGTCAGAACATAATTATCCAATATCAAACCTTCAGGGGGTATAGTATGAGAATCATCTCCTTGAATTGGTGAATGTTCCTCTGGTTGAGAATCAGGAACAGATAATGGTGGAGATGGAGAAGGTGAAACTACAACATCATCTTGAACTTCAAGATTTTGCGCGGTACCTTGTGATGCAAGACCTTCTTGAGATGCAAAGACTCACGAGAAGCAGTACTCCGAGTAATACCTTTTCTAACTTCATCTTCTGCAAGATCGCCTCGACAAACGAACAACTTCCATCATAGAAGTAGTTAAGGGTGTCCTTCCAAAGAATAAATCACTCTTCCCAGCCATGAAAGTGAAAATCTTGGCTTGTTGTACCACAACAGTAAAAGACTTGTAGGTTTAGGTACATCCGAAAGTTGTTTATTGAGGAATACTTGAACAAACCTTGGATACATCAACCATTTTGAACCATGAGTGATGTGTGAAAGCATTCCATCTAGAATTAGCCTTGAAAATTGAAAACACGATCAAGAGCCAATCCTACTATAGCGATGCTATGTTAAATCCAAATTGCTCCCATGATGTACTTTTATCACTAATACAATGAAGCAACACATGCACTAAAACTTCCAAAGAGGACAAAATAAGGGTTTCACGAATGTTTGTTCGATTAAGGACCCTTCATAACCAATGTGCCCAAAAGTATCCCAAATCGGTTGCTTATCAAAGCGAGCGAATGTTCATCAAAGATCATCAAACAATAAGTCTTCACAAATAGAGGCTTCATGATCTTGACATTTCTCTCAAGAACCATAGCATGAATATATTCTTCATCATTCTCCATATGAACCTAGCAGTTTCCCAAAATTGTTGAATCCAGGGCTCAATAACATCCGGTTCTACTAATAACGTATAACTAATTGGCGATCCAAGAAGAAAATCGATAATATCATGAAAGATTACATTCGCTTGGCCTTGGCTAAATTCGCCACCATGTTGTGTTTGGAAGCAGATATGACTCGCCATTGATGATTATATGATCACGAAGAAATAGAGCGATTAATATAGGTGAAAGTGAGAGAACTATGGAAAGATTAGGAGATATCAAAATGAGAGGAAATTCGAGAGTAGTTGTTTATAGGTGAGATTTAAAAATCACAGCCATCAATAACAAAGTTACCGTTAGGTGTAATTACCCCTCAATATTACTGTTAGAACAATACTTTGATAAGACAAACAACACTTTCCACGTGTGTAGTACTTTCCTTGCAGTACTTTCCAAGCAGTACTTTCATAAAAACAAAAACCAGTACTTTTCCATTCTCTTCCTTACAACAACAAATAAACATGAATATCCTCCCCTCAAGCAATGCATAGGACTATACTTACACTAAATAGTCCTCCCCTTAAATGTAGCTCAGTAATTGATCATGCCAATACTCACCACCAAGTGAGTAAATCTAGAAACATCAAATCCTTTGGTGAGTAAATCAGCTACATTATCATCTGTATGCACCTTGACAACATTAATGAGCCTATGCTCATAACAATCTCTGATGAAATGGTGCCTAATCTGAATATGCTTGGTCTTGGAATGATAAACTGGATTCTTGACAATGCAAATGGTACTCTCATTATCAATATTGATAGGAGTATTCTTGAAATTGAAACCATAATCCAAGAGTTGATTCTGCATCCACAACACTTGGCCAACAAATACTTCGCGACCGCATATTACCTTGGTTGATGATGTTGCTGCAATTGTTTACTTTTTACACGCGCCATGAAACTAATCTTCTTCCAAGATATTGGCATCCACCGTGGTTGATCTTCGTCATAGTTATCACCGCGATAATCACTATCTCGAAAAAGCTTCCAAGTGAAAAGGTGAATCCTTTGGATACCAAGCGATTCTCTCCCGAACTACCTTCTTTTATTTCTCCGTCACACTTATCAACCGCTTGTGAACGGTCAACCTTAACAGATGATAAAAGGCGGCGGCGGGAGAGAATGGTTGTTTACCAAGGATTAAAATTTCCTTGGATCGTTTATATCCCGGTGAGCGTGGCGTTACAGTACAATGACTTGTGAATTATTGAAAATAATATTAGTATAGGAAAACAGAATCGATTGACTATCATTAGGAATGTGAATAGTAATAGCTCACACACGCCCACGTCAATAAAACGCGTACAATCGAAACCTAAAAGCGTAAAAGATATACAAACGTCGCTTAACATAAATTAAACGTAAGCGTAATAAAACAAAATGATTATAACTATAGTAGGATTTGCATGTCTAGGCGACTTAAATGCAAATTAAATATTATTAAAATATTAAACTATAATATACAAATATATGAAAGTAAAGAAAACTAAAAAAATCTGAACAACAAATACATATTTACATATGTAATAATTACACAAACAAAATAAAACAGGAAAAAGAAAATAAATAATTATACTAAGAAATTAAAACATATCAAAATTTTGAAGTCATTTTAATTCTATTTTTACAATTGTTTAACGATTAAAATCTAAAAATTTACGTTTACTGAATTTATGTAAACGTACAAAATAAAAACGTGAATTCAGTCCAATACAACTCCCACAAATGTGAAAACTATATTTTTAGAATCCTAAAAGATAAGAAAATTATTAGAAAATAAAATAAATTTTACACTATTAAATTAATTAATATAAATTAAAATGAATTAAATGTATTTAATAAAGAATTAAATAACAAGAAAATCTAAAATTAACTTAAATAAATGAAATAAAGAATATGAAAAATCTAAAATATCATAAAATAATTAATGAAACTGAAAATGTATTTTTTTTACACAATTATTCTAACCTTGCATTCTCCTTCCTCCCATATCAATTAGCAACACTTTTTCTGTCACTAAACTGTGGCTAATCGGTTGCAAATTTGATGCCTCCTTCCTCCCATGGTGATTAGCGACACATAATTTGTCACTAAACTGTTACTAAACAGGTTGCTCCTTCCTCCCAAATCTGTTAGTGACATTATTTCTGTTGCATAATTGTCGCTAAACCACCAGATTCATAGCAGTAGGAGAAACATATTATTAATTATTTACCATTAAAGTGGTTCTTTTTAGCTTTTCTGTTTTCTGGACTTATTTACTACTAATATTATACATGTGTGAAGAAAATGGAACTGTGTAATCTAAGAAATAAGTCGATCATAAGCTTATGAGTCATTCATTGAGCTTATGGGCTCACGGTGGACTCATAAGCTCACAATAAGCTTGAAAAAGCTATAAAATGGAAATAAAGGTAAAAGTATATATGTACAAGTATTATAGGTGAGAATATACAACAATAAGCGAGAAGTGCTTATAAGCATGAGCTTATGGTTTAGGCGGTCGAGCGAAAGGCTTGACTTGGATGGAATGAGGCTTCAAGAACTCGTAATAAGCTCCATACTTAAAAAGCAAAGTATAAAATATATTTGTACAAGTATAATATACATATATGAACAAGCTTATGCATCGGCATTCACCTAAAAGCTTAAAATAAGCTAATAAGCAAATCCATATAACCACAGATCCAAACGACCACTTGCAATTTATTTAGAAAGACAATTTAAGCTTAAGGAATAGTCGAAAAGCTAAACTAACAATTGGAGTAGCAAGATGGGCTGGTTGACTCTTCAAAAGCCAAAGATCAACCTGAGAATCACAGTTAGCTTTGAGAGGCTTATGAAAAAGCTACGGACCACCGCTTCAAATTTCGTGAGCCGGTTGATCTTGAGTAATGGGACAAAACTAAAACATGTTGCAGCCCTATTGAATGAGCTACAAGCTTGGATTTAAGCACATGATCAAAAAGTTGGCTTGCTAGGCTTCCTAAAAAGCCAAGCCACACAGGCCAGTGATCACTAATGAGCTTGTTAGAGCTTGAAGGAAATGGTATAAATGGACTGCATAAGCAGTCCATTGTTGCGAATGAGCAAACATACAAGCTTCTAAATACTAATCACATAAGCTCATGAGAGCTCAACCAGCACTGAGACATTGAGTATGACTGGATAGCCTAACAAGAAGCTAAAACTCACAAGCTCAAGCTCGGTGGGAACTTTCCATGAGTGGGAAAACAACTCCACCTCCATTGTTTGCAAGATGGAAGGAGTAAATGGGACAAAAAGATTGGGTTGAATAAGCTAACTAAATAAGCTAATAAGAGAAAAATAAACAGACACATAACCAAATGGCTACCAGGGCAACACTTAATAACAACAAACACAGGCACAAATCCAATATTCAACAAGCTATAAGCTTGTGAAGATGGACTTGTGAACCTGATACAGGGCAAAAACAGGTATAAATAAGCTAAGAATTAAGCACTTAAACATGGTATACAAAAATTAACAAGAATACATTTAACAATACTAGCAACAAAACTATAAAACCCTAAAATGATTAAGCATGAAACTAAATAACAAAGCTATAACAAGGTTATCTATTCATTCAAAACACGAAAACAACATTTTGACTTTTTAAGTTTATGATCAAAGTTGACTTAGCTCAACTTTGATCCGAATCTATCA
Source organism: Chrysanthemum lavandulifolium (assembly GCA_022545495.1). Classification (NCBI taxonomy): domain Eukaryota; kingdom Viridiplantae; phylum Streptophyta; class Magnoliopsida; order Asterales; family Asteraceae; genus Chrysanthemum; species Chrysanthemum lavandulifolium. The sequence goes on from CM040246.1 coordinate 80,263,247, forward strand.
AACAAATATGTTATATAAAGTTATAATAACAAGAAATTAACAAAGGTTAACAACATTTAAACACATAAATGGAATTTGGACATATGAATTAAAAGCAGACAAGAGACTAGACATATTTAAAAGGAAAATTGACTAAAACACAAATAGAAACTAGATGAGATTAATAGATCGAGTTATATGGTTATCGGTGACACACAATCACACAAGTACAATATCACTAACAACTTCTAATACGAAATGTACAACAACCATGCGGTGGCGAGGTAAATTTGTAAATGAAAATGCATGCAAAGACATAATCATCAAGCCTAAATGGTTGTCAAACCATCCAATAACCTAATGATCATACAGTGCGGGAATAATCATCACAAGTCATCTCAATCCCTAAGTCATTCCCAATCCAAACGGTCCCTTAATGATCACTTGTCACATGATTCTTAAGGTTTTCAATGAAAATGAGCATGAGCACGAATCCAAACATCATATTAACATATAACAAGAACAATTGAATAGAAAAACAACACTTATAACAACAATCCAACAAAGATAACTCATGATCCATTTATATAGTGAAAAATGAAATCTTAGCAACTTTGAAATACCAAACATAAACATATAATATTAAAGTTTAAAACACTTAATAACAACAAATAAGCATAAAATAACAAGATCTAAGCGGATAATACACAAGAACGATGAAATTGCAAATAATGAGAAAGATGCTTACAAGATGCATAAAAGCGAAAACATGGAACCAAGGACAAGGTTACACCCAATAGCTTCCCATCAAGCTCTAATACCCTTAGCAATCCACATTTACCATCGCTTCATCATCTTCTTCATGATCTCACTATTTTGATTTTTCAACTATTTTCTCTATTTTTAGTATTTTTGGTTTTAAAAGACTATAACCTGAATTAATGGTTCTAAAAGCTTAACAAGCTTTGTCGGGAGCTTATATGGCTTATAGAGCCCATTAAACAACTATTTAACATGAAATTGAAATGACTTGAAAATTAAAGGAAACAAGCATAAATTTGAAACTCGAAATTAAACCGACATTAAAGCGAAGGTTAAGTTCCATTACACTACTTTAAGGAAGGTTACAACATTTAAAGCGTAAAAGACATGAAATTTAAAGAAAACTTTAAAAGATTACACTACGTGACTAATGGCTAGTCCAAAAGTGCCTTCTCCTCTTTTCTTCTTCCTTTTATACTCCAAGCACCTTCTCTCACTTCTCACTCGATTGTTTCCACCATCTCGAGCCCTTGGATCACTCTAAATCATCATAACCACACACTTGGATTTTTGGCGCCAATTTCTTCAAAGCAGGTTTGAGCTTTAATGAGAGTTTGGTTTGAGTCAATTAAAGATTTTGGTTTTTAGAGGAGGTGGAGGGAACATAGTATGGAGGGGTGTGTTGAAAAAGGTGGAAAACCATCTCTGGTTTTGGGTTTACAGGGGAGGAGAGGGAGGTGAACAGTGGAGGGCGGTATTCCCTCTTGTTTGACTTCTGTTGACCACTGGTTGATATCAAAGGGTCGGGTCAAGGGATTTGGGCCAGCTGGGGTTAGGGCCTTGGATGTGTTGGGCTTGGTATTTAAAAGTGAGTCCGTTTGGTTTAGCTAAATAACAAGGACTAAATATGCAAATTATCCAAACTTGAGGGACTGATCTTGAACTTTTTCCAATGCTCTCTCAAGGACCATACTTGACAAATATTGATAAAACAATGACCATAGTTGACAATTATTTCGTTTTTAAACTTAAAAGGACCTTAATTGTCATTTTGGATTTCGAGGACTAAAAGTGTAATTTCCCAAAAGTTTATCAAAATGTTCCAAATTTTCAATCATGCATAGTACAAGGGTATTATTTGTAAAATTCCAAGTTTAGAATACCAGGGACCATTTTGCCAATTTTGTAACTTGAGGGTAAAAATGCCATTTTGTGTAAACTTTCATCCGGGGATCATTTGTGAATATTTTGGTTTCCCAGGACTTAAGTTGACTTTTCATTCATTTAAAACATTTAGGGACTAGTTTTGCCAATTTGTGTAACTCCGTGGACCTAAAACGACATTTGTTGTGAAATTGATCATTTTCACTTGTTTTTCAATCTTTGTACCGAATCACATAAAACACATTTAAATGATATTTATAACATTTTGTGAGTCATTTGTGTGTTTTGGTTGTTTTATGGTTTAAACAAGATAAAATATATGTGTATTTAGACACATATCAAATCCCCATATCGAGATATTGCTAGTCCCTAGCAATGATTTGAGATTTTAATGGATTTGAAAACTCTTTACCAAAAGCCATCACTTCGGAGTAGCCAAATGTTTCGATTCAAGTAAGAACCTTGGTACATCGATAACGGTGATTTATTGGCAAATCATAAACCATATAACGGATTTGATGTGTCTTTACCGTGCCGTTTACTCGGGACTAGCCAACTCTTAGATAAATTATCGAATTATCTTTGGTGAGTCAATACCAATTATGGATTTTCCATTTGCTTTACCACAAGCCATAAACTTGCGGGCTAGCCAACTCTTCACTTTTTAGGATATGGTGAGTTGAGAACCATACAATTTTGGGCAAATTGCAAGCCATATAAGCGGATTTGAGAAATCTTTACCAAGAGCCGTTTGCTCTGGATTAGCCAATCCTTTGTTTATCAAACATGGTGGATGATTACCATTTGTTGTGTTTAGTACATAGTACTTTCACTAAATTTTTTTAAAATTTGGCCATTTTGGGGAAAAAGGGACTAAAAGGGTACATTTATTGATCAAATTCGCGAATTTCCCACACTTAGAAATGAATATTGTCCTCAATATTCAAAGTACCTACTGTTATGCGAAACTTAGAACGTAAAAAGATAATATTGCTAGCTAAGTGTAGAAACACAACAATTATTCTCTTTTTTAATATTTACAATTTTCAAAGTTTTTATATATATATACAACAGATGGGGTATTACCCCCACACTAAGGTGGTAGAAAGGGGAAAAAGACAGAAATATGGGTGAAAAACCCATATTGTATGGCTTGTTTTTGATAACCAAGTCACTAGCTTGACTTGACCCCGAATTAATTGGTTCATGGGGAAGTGGAGTGGGATTGCCACTCAAAGATTGGGTGAGAAATTGGAGTGGGATTGCCACTCACAGAATTATGAATGATAAGGTAGGGAGAATCTTTTGATTTTATTTTATTTTATAATGTTTTGTATTTTTAATTTTATATATATATATATATGTACAAAGAAAGAAAATTCCTTACAACCCCTCGAAAGGGAATCGGGTCCGACAGAGCTCGAAGAATCGAAATGACCAACAACCAAATGTTGTGGCGGGGACTTATCAAACGGGCAAGTTGTGTGCAAAGGAAAATGTTTTGTATTTTATATTGTTTTAGGATGAAAATATGATATTATATATATATATTATACAAGGGATAGATATAAAACACAAGTACGTTATCACAAAGACTTCACCAAGAATGGCGCAAAATTTGATTCTCTCCTCGAACTACCTTCTTTATTTCTCCGTCACACTTATCAACCGCTGTGAACGGTCAACCTTAACAGATGATAAAGGCGGCGGCCGGAGAGAATGGTTGTTTACCAAGGATTAAAATTTCCTTGGATCGTTTATGTCCCGTGAGGCGTGATGTTCGGTACAATGACTTGTGAATTATTGAAAAATAATATTAGTATAGGAAAACAGGAATCTGATTGACTATCATTAGGAATGTGAATAGTAATAGCTCTGTCACAGCTACGTCAATAAAAACGTACAATCAGAAACCTAAAAACGTAAAAGATATACAAACGTACGTTTAACATAAATTAAACGTAAACGTAATAAAACAAAATGATTATAACTATAGTAGGGATTTGCATGTCTAGGCGACTTAAATGCAAATTAAATATTATTAAAATATTAAACTATAATATACAAATATATGAAAGTAAAGAAAACTAAAAAATCTGAACAACAAATACATATTTACATATGTAATAATTACACAAACAAAATAAAACAGGAAAAGGAAAATAAATAATTATACTAAGAAATTAAAACATATCAAAATTTTGAAGTCATTTTAATTCTATTTTTACAATTGTTTAACGATTAAAATCTAAAATTTACGTTTCCATCGAATTTATGTAAACGCACAAAATAAAACGTGAATTCAGGTCAATACAACTCCCACAAATGTGAAAACTATATTTTTAGAATCCTAAAAGATAAGAAAATTATTAGAAAATAAAAATAAAATTTTACACTATTAAATTAATTAATATAAATTAAAAATGAATTAAATGTATTTAATAAAGAATTAAATAACAAGAAAATCTAAAATTAACTTAAATAAATGAAATAAAGAATATGAAAATCTAAAATATCATAAAATAATTAATGAAACGAAAATGTATTTTTTTACACAATTATTCTAACCTTGCATTCTCCTTCCTCCCATATCAATTAGCAACACTTTTTCTCGTCACTAAACTGTGGCTAATCGGTTGCAAATTTGATGCCTCCTTCCTCCCATGGTGATTAGCGACATAATTTGTCACTAAACTGTTACTAAACAGGTTGCTCCTTCCTCCCAAATCATTAGTGACATTATTTCATTGCATAATTGTCGCTAAACCACCGATTCATATAAGATGGGAGAAACATATTATTAATTATTTACCATTAAAGTGGTTCTTTTAGCTTTTCATTTTCGGACTTATTTACTACTAATATTATACATGTGTGAAGAAAATGGAACTGCAATCTAAGAAATAAGTCGATCATAAGCTTATGAGTCATTCGATTGAGCTTATGGGCTCACGGTGGACTCATAAGCTCACAATAAGCTTGAAAAAGCTATAAAATGGAAATAAAAGGTAAAAGTATATATGTACAAGTATTATAGGTGAGAATATACAACAATAAGCGAGAAGTGCTTATAAGCATGAGCTTATGGTTTAGCCAGTCGAGCGAAAGCTTGACTTGGATGGAATGGAGGCTTCAAAGAACACGTAATAAGCTCCATACTTAAAAGCAAAGTATAAAATATATTTGTACAAGTATAATATACATATATGAACAAGCTTATGCACTGGCATTCACCTAAAAGCTTAAAATAAGCTAATAAGCAAATCCATATAACCACAGATCCAAACAGCCCTTGCATTATTTAGAAAGACAATTTAAGCTTAAGGAATAAGTGAAAAAGCTAAACTAACAATTGGAGTAGCAAGATGGGCTGGTTGACTCTTCAAAAGCCAAAGATCAACCCGAGAATCATGCATTAGCTTTGAGAGGCTTATGAAAAAGCTACCAGACCACCGCTCACCTTCGTCGAGCCGGTTGATCTTGAGTAATGGGACAAAACTAAAACATGTTGCAGCCCTATTGAATGAGCTACAAGCTTGGATTTAAGCACATGATCAAAAAGTTGGCTTGCTAGGCTTCCTAAAAAGCCAAGCCACACAGGCCAGTGATCACTAACGAGCTTGTTAGAGCTTGAAGGAAATGGTATAAATGGACTGCATAAGCAGTCCATTGTTGCGAATGAGCAAACATACAAGCTTCTAAATACTAATCACATAAGCTCATGAGAGCTCAACCAGCACTGAGACATTGAGTATGACTGGATAGCCTAACAAGAAGCTAAAACTCACAAGCTCAAGCTCAGTGGGGAACTTTCCATGAGCTGGGGAAAACAACTCCACCTCCACTGTTTGCAACAGTGGAAGGAGTAAAATGGGACAAAAAGATTGGGTTGAATAAGCTAACTAAATAAGCTAATAAGAGAAAAATAAACAGACACATAACCAAATGGCTACCAGGGCAACACTTAATAACAACAAACACAGGCACAAATCCAATATTCAACAAGCTATAAGCATGAAGATGGACTTAACCCGATCTGAGGCAAAAACAGTATAAATAAGCTAAGAATTAAGCACTTAAACATGGTATACAAAATTAACAAGAATACATTTAACAATACTAGCAACAAAACTATAAAACCCTAAAATGATTAAGCATGAAACTAAATAACAAAGCTATAACAAGGTTATCTATTCATTCAAAACACGAAAACAACATTTTGACTTTTTAAGTTTATGATCAAAGTTGACTTAGCTCAACTTTGATCCGAATCTATCAAACAAATATGTTATATAAAGTTATAATAACAAGAAATTAACAAAGGTTAACAACATTTAAACACATAAATGGAATTTGGACATATGAATTAAAAGCAGACAAGAGACTAGACATATTTAAAAGGAAAATTGACTAAAACACAAATAGAAACTAGATGAGATTAATAGATCGAGTTATATGGTTATCGGTGACACACAATCACACAAGTACAATATCACTAACAACTTCTAATACGAAATGTACAACAACCATGCGGTGGCGAGGTAAATTTGTAAATGAAAATGCATGCAAAAGACATAATCATCAAGCCTAAATGGTTGTCAAACCATCCAATAACCTAATGATCATACAGTGCGGAATAATCATCACAAGTCATCTCAATCCCTAAGTCATTCCCAATCCAAACAGTCCCTTAATGATCACTTGTCACATGATTCTTAAGGTTTTCAATGAAAATGAGCATGAGCCTCGAATCCAAACATCATATTAACATATAACAAGAACAATTGAATAGAAAACAACACTTATAACAACAATCCAACAAAGATAACTCATGATCCATTTATATAGTGAAAATGAAATCTTAGCAACTTTGAAATACCAAACATAAACATATAATATTAAAGTTTAAAACACTTAATAACAACAAATAAGCATAAAATAACAAGATCTAAGCGGATAATACACAAGAACAAGAATTGCAAATAATGAGAAAGATGCTTACAAGATGCATAAAAGCGAGAAACATGGAACCAAGGACAAGGTTACACCCAATAGCTTCCCATCAAGCTCCTAATACCCTTAGCAATCCACATTTACCACTGCTTCATCATCTTCTTCATGATCTCACTATTTTTGATTTTTCAACTATTTTCTTTATTTTTTAGTATTTTTGGTTTTAAAAGACTATAACTGAATTAATGGTTCTAAAAGCTTAACAAGCTTTGTCAGGAGCTTATATGGCTTATAGAGCCCATTAAACAACTATTTAACATGAAATTGAAATGACTTGAAAATTAAAGGAAACAAGCATAAATTTGAAACTGAAATTAAACTGACATTAAACTGAAGGTTAAGTTCCATTACACTACTTTAAGGAAGGTTACAACATTTAAAAGCAGAAAAGACATGAAATTTAAAGAAAACTTTAAAAAGATTACACTACGTGACTAATGGCTAGTCCAAAAGTGCCTTCTCCTCTTTTTCTTCTTCCTTTTATACTCCAAGCACCTTCTCTCACTTCTCTGATTGTTTCCCACCATCTCTGAGCCCTTGGATCACTCTAAATCATCATAACCACACACTTGGATTTTTGGCGCCAATTTCTTCAAAGCAGGTTTGAGCTTTAATGAGAGTTTGGTTTGAGTCAATTAAAGATTTTGGTTTTTAGAGGAGGTGGAGGGAACATAGTATGGAGGGGTGTGTTGAAAAAGGTGGAAAACCATCTACGGTTTTGGGTTTCTGAGGGAGGAGAGGAGGTGAATGGTGGAGGCGGTATTCCTCTTGTTTGACTTCTTGACCACCGGTTGATATCAAAGGGTCGGGTCAAGGATTTGGGCCAACCGTGGTTAGGGCTTGATGTGTTGGGCTTGGTATTTAAAAGTGAGTCCGTTTGGTTTAGCTAAATAACAAGGACTAAATATGCAAATTATCCAAACTTGAGGGACTGATCTTGAACTTTTTCCAATGCTCTCTCAAGGACCATACTTGACAAATATTGATAAAACAATGACCATAGTTGACAATTATTTCGTTTTTAAACTTAAAAGGACCTTAATTGTCATTTTTGGATTTTGAGGGACTAAAAGTGTAATTTCCCAAAAGTTTATCAAAATGTTCCAAATTTTCAATCATGCATAGTACAAGGGTATTATTTGTAAAATTCAAGTTTAGAATACCGAGGACCATTTTTGCCAATTTTGTAACTCGAGGGTAAAAAATGCCATTTTGTGTAAACTTTCATCCGAGGATCATTTGTGAATATTTTGGTTTCCCAAGGACTTAAGTTGACTTTTCATTCATTTAAAACATTTAGGGACTATTTTTGCCAATTTGTGTAACTCTGTGGACCTAAAACGACATTTGTTGTGAAATTGATCATTTTCACTTGTTTTTCAATCTTTTGTACCGAATCACATAAAAACACATTTAAATGATATTTATAACATTTTGTGAGTCATTTGTGTGTTTTGGTTGTTTTGTGGGTTTAAATAAGATAAAATATATGTGTTTAGACACATATCAACAACCCCAACTTAGGTTGTTGTTTCAAATAACAAAAATTCTCTTCACCGCATTCATGTGAGAGACCTTGGGTGAGACTTGATATCTTGCACATAAACAAACAACAAACATGATATCGAGCGTTGATGCGAGATGATACATAAGACGACCAATCATGGATCTATATAACTTGACTTCTACTGGTTGTCCATCTTCATCCTTGCCCAATGAGTTGATAGATTTAATAGGTGTAGTAACAGGCTTCATGTCATAAAAATTGAACTTCTTAAGTATGTCGTTACATACTTGTCTTGACTTATGAAAATTCCTTCCTTTGACTCGCTTAACTTGAAGTCCCAAAAGAAAGTTAACTCACCCATTGAACTCATTTGAAATTCATTCTCGCCGCCTTCTCAAACTCCTTGACCATAGACTGCTTGGTAGCTCCAAAGATGATATCATCTACATACACTTGAACTAGCATGATATCCTTCTTATCTCTCTTGATAAACAAGGTCTTATCTATAGCTCCTCTTTATAACCATGTTGCAATAAAAAGGTAGAGCCTTTCATACCAAGCTCTAAGTGCGATGTAAGCCATACGAGCTTTGACAACTTTGTAGACTTTGTTTGGATGTTTAGGATCTTCAAAACCGTGAGGTTGTTTGACGATACTTCCTCTATAATCTTGCCATATAAAAGGCACTCTTAACATCCATTTGATAAACACGAAATCCCATATAAGAAAAAGCAAGGAAAATTCAATTGCTTCTATCCTTGCTACAGGAGAAAACACTTCATCATAATCAACTCCTTCTTCTTGTTCAGAACCTTGTGCAACTAACCTTGCTTTGTTTTTGATGACATTCCTCTTTCATCTCTCTTGACTCAAACACCCATCTTGTACCAATGACCTTCTTACCATCGGGAAGATCACATAATACCCAAACTTCTTGAAGTCTCAATTGTAGCGATTCTTCTTGCATAGCTTCAACCCAACTTTCTTTAGTAAATGCTTGAGCAATATTCGGGTTCCTCTTGAGAGATAAGGCAAGTAAGCAGACATGTTTGATGGTCCTTATGATTCGATGCTTTTGTTTATAGACAAAGCTAAGTAAAGCATTATGAGGTTTAGTAAAAGTCTTAGCTTTGTGTCTAGTCATCACTCCAGTAGAAGGACCAATGATTTGATCAATAGGATGATTCTTATGAATTCTTAAGTTTGGAGACTGTGGAACTCCATAAGTATCTTCCAAATTAGTAAAATCAAGATCTTCATTGGTATCAGAAAATACCTTCATCTTCAAACTCATCATCAAGATATTCTAATCCGTGCATGGTAGGATCATCCAAATCATCCAAAGCATCGGTAATCGGAAAAGAAGATTTTGGTCAAAAGTATTGTCCAAATCACTGTGAGAGTACTGCAGGTCTTGTTCTTCTTCTTTGCCTCTTCATAAGCTCTTCTTTGATCATCAATATAAGAATGTGCTAAAACATCTTGAAGAAGCATCTGATTAAGTTCTTCTTGAATAGATTGATCCTCAGCAGACAATGAGGATTTTGGCTCAGCAGTACTTTTCTCTGTCTCAGCAGGTTTAGGTTCTTCATCATGAACATCATCTGGTCTAATATGGACTATATGAACAACATATTGTAAATCTTCTTCATTGGACACAGGTTGATTTTCTTCTCTAACAGGTACATAGTTCATAGAAGGAGTTAAAACTTCAAGATCAAACATCTAATTAGGATCTTTACCCTTCTCATTGTCTTGATCTTCTAAAAACTCAACATGAAGACAATCTTGAACCTTCTTAGTGACTACATTGTACACTCTAAAGCCTTCTTGTTGGTACAATAACCCAATAAATAACCTTCTTCCGACTTGCCATCAAACTTACCCAGATTATCAATTGTATTCAAAATAGTAAGATGGCATCCAAAAGGCTTCATAAATCGAATGTTGGGTTTGTTGCCCATCAACAACTCATAAGGTGTCTTCATCTGTGGCTTAGTAATCGATATCATATACATACAAGCGGTTACGTACTTGAAATTTCATAATTGAATAGGTAGTTGTGAATCGCTAGCATTGTTGGGTAGCATTGTTCAATCAAAGTCCTATTCTTTCTCTCTCGCAACACCATTCTGCTTGTGGTGTTTTTGCAATCTGAACTCCTCTTGATTCCTTTGTTTGCACAAAATTCATCCATAAGCTTGTTCTTGAATTCGGGCCCATTGTCACATCTAATACCTCTAACCTTGAGTCTCAATTGGTTTTCAAGTGCTATTATGAGTCCGAATAGCATCAAAAGTATCATCTTTAAATCCCAAGAAAAATACCCAATCTAATCTGCTGCAATCATCTGTTACAACCAAGCGAGATTTTTCTTGTTTAAACTTGCCACGAAACAGTCCAAACAAATCCATGTATGACTCCAAAGGTTCTCAAACAGGTCCTTTCCTCAGTCGTTTGCAAGAAGCTTTGTGTTGTTTACGCTTCTTATATGCCAAACAGAGTGATCATTCTTGTAAGTCTTTGAAGGTAAACCTCTAACTAAATTCCCTTTGACCGGTTTGTTGATATTCTTAAAATTGACATGGCCCAATCTTCTATGCCACCGATGTGCTTCTTCAGATGTTGCTTTTGCCACCAAACATGTGCTCTCCCATAAGAATGAAGACTCTTCATATCTAGACTATACACATCATTGGTTCTTGGTACTCTAAGGACTACCAAGTTATCAATAACCGGCTTGAATTCGGGAGAAAGGATGAGACATTCGTGTCGGTGAATAACACATGATGCTTTTATCACGATTTGAGAGACCGACAATAAGTTGAACTTGAGCTCCTTCACATATCTAACATTCTCGAAATCTATACCCGCTTTGATGATTCCTTTTCCGAATTCTTCCTCCATTGGGATCATTCCCAAATGCAACTCGTCCTCCACTAATAGATCTAAAATCGATTTAACTCTCCTTGTCTCCTTTCATACTTCTGAGCAACCACTATCTACAATCAAATGATCTTTAAGCTCCTCTTCCGGGTTGCCCGCACAAAGATTTAGAGAGTTAGTTTCTTTTAGGAACCCAAGCCATTCTTGACTTGTGTTCCCGCGTAGAGTTACAAACTCAAATTCTTTGAGTATGTAATTCCCACTATTTTTAAAACATGATCCGAATTATCTTTTGATTTTTAGCATGTGGATTTTCAAAACTTTCAAAACTCTCTTTACAAGTTCATTCTCTTTTCTTGTATCACAAAACATCGATTCACTTTTTGTTGAAAGTCTTGTTTGTCCCTCAAGATGATTTCTCTCTTAACTCATTCGGTTTTAACACTTGGTTCCTGTGATCTAGATCCCTATGTGAATTGTAATACCTTTTAGGTTAATAGTAATGAGATCTCCTAGGATACTGTTCCAAGAAGTGTTAGCAGTACCTTGTTTGATGGGCGATACTTTGGGAAGGTGCTTGCTTGTGAAGGTCTTGGTGGTTTAGAAAAGGTCTTCTCCGGTGAGGATACCTATGGTGCAGTGAGAAATTGCTTGTGATTGACCCTATTTGAATTATTCCGTCGGTTTGTGCTCTCTAGGTTTTTGATTTGCGACCTATGCTTTGGAAATTTTCTAAGGTATTCAGAATGAAATTCACAATCCTTGATTAAATGAGTAGGACTAAAGCACACAAAACACGCTTTTGACCCATACTCCCAAAGTGACTTCTTCTATGTCTATGACCAAAACTATTTTGCCTTCTAGGTGAATGATTGAACTGTTTTGACCAAAGTTATCCCAAAAGGTTTAGCAAGATCTTGTTTGAAAAGGTTTTCTGAAGGTATCTTGTGGAGCAAGACTTTGAGTTGAAGGTACTGCTTGACTTTGAACATTGTTTTCAACAGTTTCTTTTGGGGTTTCAGACCTAGATAGACCAACTAGCTTTTTCCTAAACTCTAGACTGTCTACTCCAAAACGAGAAACATCAGGTCTTATGGGTTGATGACTACCAGTGGGATGTGAGACAACTTGATAACCCTTGTCTTTCTTATATTCTGGAGGTGGTTCACTAAATGATTCCTCATTACTAGATGTGTCAACATAATTAATAAGCTCATCATCACTAGTGGTTATATCCTCAAAATTAGGGTCATCCTTATTGATAAGGTTTTAAAAGGTACCTTTTTGAGGGGTCATTTAAGCCCTTATTCGATTACTTTTGTATCCGTTATTGCTTAATATCGTTCCTTTTCACTTTTAGGTCTCTTGAAGGCAAAATGTTTGGAATAATGCTTATTTGGACGAAAAGGCGCGAATATACGAAGAAAATGGCCAAAGTCGAATCGAGACACTCAAAGTCATTGAAACATAAGGCGACGGCCATCAAGATATCTGCGACGCCGTCGGTGAAGGAATTTTGCGACGGCTCGGAGGAAAATTGCATGTTTTCAAGGGACGACGTCGAGTTCTAAAGGAGTAGGCCGTCGTTACTCGGGCGGCCTAGATGCGCCCAAGACGGCGTCGAGGCAAGGGACGGCGTCACAAATATAAGGTGACGCCGTCGCAAGGTTTACGTGGCCAAGACGAAACCCTAATGATGGCGACACGACGGCGCACGAAACATAAGGTGACGCCGCAGATGTAATCTTATATATAGAATCCGAATTTTTCGCTTTAGTGTGTAGTCTTTTGGAGTAAAACCTAAAACCGAACCAAGGCTTTCTTGTGCGTATTTTAGGTTCTAAACCCTATTATACATCAAGCTAAGTATTTACTTCATTAATTTAATTATGTCTTTGATTATTTGTGTGTATGCTTGCATGTTCTCCATGTCCCGCTAATTTATTTGTGTGTTTGCTAGGGAATATGAAACTTAATTATTGAATATTGATTGGTTGATACTTATCTTAGTTGACTAATGATCTAGAGTGCGCTAGATTATTCGTTGTGTACTTAATGCTTGGAATTTCTTTGTGAACTTTAGAATATAATTATCTAGGTAATTGTAGGATAAAGTATTCAAGGACAACCGTGAGAGTAGGCGTCTATAAATCACTAGAGGATTTGTAAACAAGACCCTTTGGTAGTTTCAAAGAGTTGAAATAAGCACGCCCTATAGCCTTAGAATCACAACGCAACTAGGAATAAGGACGTGACAAATCAACCATCAATAGGAGATAATTAAGGAGTAGTAAAACCTAAGTAAACACATCTTTAAACTATCATACGAGTACACATCAATTAGACATAGACTATCACAACCTTAGCTTAGATAATTAGATAATAGTAGAGTAATCGGTAGCAATACCAACCCCCAAATCCAATATCCGAGATTCGTACTTTTCCATTTCTAAAAATTATAAAAGATAAAAATAATCTTCCTCAACCTCAACCTTAGCGTAGTAACTTCTTACTAGCATTCCTATTCCCCAGAGAACGATATCAATACCCGTGGCTTACCCTAATTACTACACTACAACGATTAGGTTCACCGCCTGGGGTGTTATAAAACTTGCTCAAGAAAAGGAAGTTTCCTTGACCCCGAACGACGCGTGTAGCGTTATCAAGTTTTTGGCGCGCCGGGAATAGAATAGCTAGTTAGTAGTCCACCTCGTTTAGGTTTCTTTGCTTGATTCCTATCAAGTAAATTTTTCTCATTTTTAGCTTTCTCTTAGTCTATCCCCCTTCTTCGTGACCTTTGTTCGTAATCCCATCACTTTTCACCATGGAAGGTGACAACCAACCACCAAACCATACCTCACCACAAAACAAATACCCACTGCTTGACCCAGCCTCTGCTAACCAACTTCGAGCCCGTATCATGAGCGAAATCGGAGAACTTAGGAAATTAAATATGATAATTGAAAATACACTCAAAGATGCCCTTAAGGAATCTGATCACCCTTTAGACAGTGATTCAACCACAAGTGAGTCGGATGATGATCTAGAGGAAGGAGATTATAAGGTATTAGAAATTATGGAGGGTGACAAGGAGGAGGAAGAACTTAGGGGGTACTTTGACTCATACCCTAAAGGAAAAGAAACCGCTTATCACCATAACGTGGTTAATTTTCCAAGACCACCCTTCGAGCCCCGCATAAGGAGGGAAACCCTAAAACATCAAGGTACCGTGTATGATTGGATACTTATATAGGGATCACACCTACATTGACTATAAGGCACCCATGAATGTAATGTCTAGGCTCTATTATAATTGGATCATGAGCAAAAGCTAGAGCCTACGAGGACCCTTTCGCCTAGGAAAGCAAGTAACTATGTGGGAGGATTAAGGGATTACATGTGTTCATAGGTAACTTCACATATAGGTGTGATTTCATGATTTTGGAAAACGTTAAGGGCATCATTGATGGGTTTTAGGAGATGTAATCCTTGGGAAACCATTTATAGAAGAGTCTAAGATGGTTTATGATAAAGAGGTGGATAATTGAGTTCTCAAATGAAGCCGAGAGTGTTAATATATAATGCCCATAAAATAAGAATTATGAGGGCATGGATGATTTAGATGTAGATAACATTCCGGCATTCGAGGTTGATTGGAAAACAAAGTCTACTACATCGCTTGTCTTGAACTGGGGCTGAATATATTCGTGATGAGAGAAGAGTTAAAGAGATCGAATGGGCCCTTAAGATTAAGAAAACGTAGGGTAGGACTACGAGTCTAGCTACAAGACTCTTAAATAAAGAAAAGCGCTTAGTGGGAGGCAACCCATGCTTAATTGTTTGCTTGTTAGTGTCATATATCTTTATTAATTGTTTGTCCTCATGTTTGAATTTGTAAAAATGCTTTATTTTGTTTTTAACCTCGCCTTAATTACATATAAAGGTATTTTACATAAAGAATAAGTGTAGGAGGATTACACACGCTTTCATAAAACGTGAACATGAGAATAACAATTAACTAAAAGATATATATGTTTGTTTGTTCGAGTCAAATGCTTGTATCGAGTCATAATGGATGTTTTTGCGGAATTTTTCCAGATTTTAAAGATGTAAATTTTCCGAATTTTTTCCAAAAATCGCAGACCGCTTTTTGTCGGGATAACTGACGCGTCAGATTGCAACTTTGACGGCGTCGTGAAGGAATAAAACATCACCTTACTTTTCTCGTTTTCGAGCTACTTGTAAAATTTTGGAATTTTCCGGATCTTAATTTTCAAAACAAATTGTAAACATCCATTCCACAAGCATTATATCCTAGTTTAAATCGAGTCTTATGTATATTATTACCGATTTTACGCGAAGGTTTCGTTTGTTTTCTTAGTGTGCGGAGTTTAGTTTGTCAAGAAGAAGTTACACAAGTTTGGAAGGAGCCTTTCACGCAAAATACTCTTCTTGGAAAAGATTTAACCACCACTTTTACGGATCCTACCGAGCTAATCGGGGAGTATTAGTTTCTTTCGCTTTTTTTTACCTTCCATTATCATAACTTTGATATTTCGGGAACATTGGGGACAATGTTCGGTTTAAGTGTAGGAGGAAAATAAACGGAACTTTGAAACTATGCTTATCCTTGACTATTTGCTTTGTCAAGTGTATTTGTGTAATAAACCATGAGAAAATGTAGGTTAGGGTAATTTTAGCCAAATTTAAAATTTTTCATGACGATAAGAGTGGGCCATTAGTCTTAACAAAAGCGTCTCATGGATAGGAAGTTGCATGACTAGCACAAAACCCTTTACCACCTAAATTCCACCCAAAATGTGAGGATCGCCTTTAGATTAGTAGGAATTAAAGCATTCATCTTTAATGCTTAGAGTGTGAACCGGTAGTATATTAGATTCTAGAACTTGTTTTGTGATGCATTCCGAGATCACTAGTGAGACTACACTTGTGTAGTTAGGAATAACTAAATGATAAGAGGCATTAGGATAAACCCTTGTTTGATACCCGTAATATAATTACTTCTTCCATATCGGTTGAGTAATTCCCCACACCCTTTGCGTTGTACTCATCTTTAGTACACGATACCCCTAGTTAACCCTCGAGCCTATCCTTTTCGCGGTTTTCGTGATGTTTCGTTTTTCCGAATATCAATGAAGAGCATTGTTTACACCCCACCCCAAATATACACCCAAATCGCCTTAGCCTACCCCTTATGCACTCACTTTTAGTGCAAATTTATGTTATCAAACCCTTAGTTCAATTATCCGTTGCTTGCATGAGTTGCTAAGTCGAGTCATATCCTTTGTACACGCTTTGGGATGATTGGGATTCATGGGAAAAGTTAAAGTTTATGAAACATAGAAAGAGAACGTTAAACTCAAATTCCCTTTGTTTGCATAATAATGTACTCCAAGTGTTTTGATCTTTTCAATTCGGGTCAAATTAGTGTTAGAGTAATAAAACTCAAGTGTAGGGATGTGTCTATAAATCCTATCATTTTGATGTACCGTAGAGGATGGTAGAGTAAAAGTGTATGCAAAAAAAAAAAAAAAAAAAAAAAAAAAAAAATCAAAAAAAAAAAAAAAAAAAAAAAAAAAAAAAACCATACGGGCTACCATCCTACATCTATCTTTTAAATTATGTTTGTTTATTTTCGTTGCCTAGAGTTTTAGAGTGTCGAGTCTTGGCTTAGCAACGCCATTCTTCGATACTTGCAACATAGAGATTTTTGACTATCCACCACTAAATAGCCTATCCCACCAAACCCTTCATTTCCTACCGAAGCCCAACGTTACAACCCTTTAAAAGACCTCTTTGATAGTCTTTCCTAGGTGCTTACGCCAAAGCGACCGGAGGTTTGATCTATTCTCAAGCCTATGGTAATCTATGTACTAGGACCGGTTAATGAGTGTTTATCTTCCATTTCCGATTTGTTATATTTCATATATACACCCGAGAGAGATGTGAGTATCCAAACACCCCATGTGAGGTGCTAGTATGTACTTCCGTGCTTGTTATGACTTTTATGGGCTTATATGTGTTGTGGACCGTTTGAATGGATGCTTCATGACCCCTAACTTATAAATTAATTGGCTAAAGCACATTTGCTTGAGGACAAGCAAATACCAAGTGTAGGGATATTTGATAAGGTTTTAAAGGTACCTTTTGAGGGGTCATTTAAGCCCTTATTCGATTACTTTTGTATCCGTTATTGCTTAATATCGTTCCTTTTCACTTTTAGGTCTCTTGAAGGCAAAATGTTGGAATAATGCTTATTTGGACGAAAAGGCGCGAATATACTGAAGAAAATGGCCAAAGTCGAATCGAGACACTCAAAGTCATTGAAACATAAGGCGACGGCGTCATCAAGATATCCGCGACGCCGTCGGTAAGGAATTTTGCGACGGCTCGAGGAAAAATTGCATGTTTTCAAGGACGACGCGAGTTCTAAAGGAGTAGGCCGTCGTTACTCGACGGCCTAGATGCGCCCAAGACGGCGCGAGCCGAAGGGACGGCGTCACGGTCATAAGGTGGCGCCGTCGCAAGGTTTACGTGGCCAAGACGAAACCCTAATGGCGACACGACGTCACGGCCACGAAACATAAGGTGACGCCGCAGATGTAATCTTATATATAGAATCCGAATTTTCGCTTTAGTGTGTAGTCTTTTGGAGTAAAACCTAAAACCAACCAAGGCTTTCTTGTGCAGTATTTTAGGTTCTAAACCCTATTATACATCAAGCTAAGTATTTACTTCATTAATTTAATTATGTCTTTGATTATTTGTGTGTATGCTTGCATGTTCTCCATGTCCCGCTAATTTATTTGTGTGTTTGCTAGGAATATGAAACTTAATTATTGAATATTGATTGGTTGATACTTATCTTAGTTGACTAATGATCTAGAGTGCGCTAGATTATTCGTTGTGTACTTAATGCTTGGAATTTCTTTGTGAACTTTAGAATATAATTATCTAGGTAATTGTAGGATAAAGTATTCAAGGACAACCGTAGAGTAGGCGTCTATAAATCACTAGAGGATTTGTAAACAAGACCCTTTGGTAGTTTCAAAGAGTTAGGAAATAAGCACGCCTATAGCCTTAGAATCACAACGCAACTAGGAATAAGGACGTGACAAATCAACCATCAATAGGAGATAATTAAGGAGTAGTAAAACCTAAGTAAACACATCTTTAAACTATCATACAGTACACATCAATTAGACATAGACTATCACAACCTTAGCTTAGATAATTAGATAATAGTAGAGTAATCGGTAGCAATACCAACCCCCAAATCCAATATCCGAGATTCGTACCTTTTCCATTTCTAAAAATTATAAAAGATAAAAATAATCTTCCTCAACCTCAACCTTAGCGTAGTAACTTCTTACTAGCATTCCTATTCCCCAGAGAACGATATCAATACCCGTGGCTTACCCTAATTACTACACTACAACGATTAGGTTCATTGCCTAGGGTGTTATAAAACTTGCTCAAGAAAAGGAAGTTTCCTTGACCCCGAACGACGCGTGTAGCGTTATCACTTATCACTAGGTTGGTTTTCTTCTATACTATCGAAATCCATACCAAAACCTAGACCGCCTAATGTAAGCTCTTCTCTGTTTTGAACATAAGAAACATGTGATGGACTGATTCTTTCCAGCATCAAACTTTGCTAACAAATCATCTATTTCCTTAGTCAATTTCTTAATTTCACAATTTTACAATTTAGTTTCCATTCACTTAGTTTTAACTGGTAATCACATTGTTCATACTTTTCATTGAAGCCATTTCATTATTTTCATGTGTTAATATTTTGGCTTCCATTAACTCAAAGGTTATTTGATAACCGACTACCTCGAGACCTAGCCTAACACAATTATCTCTTTCAATCACATAATTGCCAAGTAATTTTGATAAAAATCATGACAGTTTGAGCATACCTCGTAGATAGGGGTGAACTTGGTGAAGTAGCCACCATTGCAAGTAGAACAGATCATCTTCACTCTCCATGCTCCAATCAAATCCTCCAAAACCATCTCCGGATTCCAAAGCGGCATGATCGATTCTCATCAAAGGCGCGCTCGGTCCAATTCTTCTATCGAATCTTCAACCGCTTCTTCCATCGCTACGATACAATAGGTTCTTGGTTCATCATCAAACTCAAGACTCTGTCAACCTCTCGATAAACTTTCTTGAGCAACCAAGGATTTTGTTTCAAGAATAGGAATTTCATTGAGCTCCGACTTTGGTTTCTCATCATCCTGCTTGCTTGATACTTAGCAAACTCCGACTCCTTGCAAAGTGTCCATCTTTTGACAATTAAAGCATTCAATTTTGGATTTGTCAAAAGTGATTCCCTGCTTTGGTTTGAAGTCAATGTTCTTTCCTGCTTTCTTCATGTACTTCTTAATCCTTACGAGTGATCATTGCAACTTGCCACCGATATCAATTTCTTCTAAAGCATCATCTTCAATGCGTGAGAGATCTTCTTCATAAGTTACGGTAAAGAAGCTTCTTTGTGCAAAGAAAGAGCATACAACTTCATATGAGTGCATGGTAGTAGTTGGTGGAGCTTCTTGAGCATAGGTGGGGGAGTGTAAACAAAGTACTTTGAGCAACATTACTTTGAGGAGAAGTAGTACTTTTAGTAAATCTTGCCCTCTTTTTAGATGACACAAAGCAATCTTGTGAGACTTTGAGCTTGATTGGCCATTCATCTCATGCTCATACACCTTGAGATGATTGTAGAGATCATCAAAATCCATGATGTCCAATCCAGGGTTGTCCTCGATCATTGTAGCTATCACATGCCATGTAGATGGCAAACTCTTTAAGAACTTGATTGGCATCTTCAACGATATCGCCTTGTATAACTCCAACATGTTGAGGAGATTTTGAAATCTATCATATGCAAGATCAAGACTCTCTTTCACCAACAATGAAAGTTTCAAACTGTTGCTTCAACAGATTTACATGCATCTTCTTAGAAGCTTCATTCCTCCAAATCTTGTCTTGAGAGCGCCCGTAGTCGCTTTGCATCTCTAGCATCATGAAACTTCGAGATGTCCATCGGTATAGCGATAAGAGTATGTTGAGAGCCTTCTTGATTCCTTATGGTAGCTGCTTTGGTAAGACCGGTTTGGGTGGTTTAGGTTGTCCAGAATCTCCACAGGTTCGAACTATTTATTACCATTGACAATTACATTCCATAGTGCATGGTCCGTAATAGCAATGTCTTCGCCTCATCTTCATACACCGTAGGTCGATTCTCCTTCTTGATGATTGGAATTCGAGTGAGGTGATTGATGGTGGTGGAACAACTTCAATCGACATCTTTAGGTCTTGTTGTAGTAGGTTTAAGGGTTTCTTCCTAGTCGAGTTTCCACACAAGCTCGATACCACTTGTTGGATCGATGTACTCTAACCGCACTAACTTAAATAGCTTGTTAAGGTTTAATAACCTCGGATAAATCCTAAGTTATTAACAATGAAACACCGAGCAAACTCTATTAAGTATGCGAATTTACTTAACAAAGCTAAGAAGAATAACTTTAACTTTGAACGATTTTATTAGTAACTCTAACTCGCTTATTATGCGACTCTTTAACAACTCTAATAATAATATCAAACTTCTCTAAAACTCTAATAATGTCACGTACATCTAATGCCAATCTAGGGATCCTTTTATAGGCTCAAGGATAACCCTAAACGGTTTACAATTCTTATCCTTGTACGTCAAGTAAACAATACTTAGAAAGTTCTAGATAAACATTACTTTCTATCTTTAATCTAATACAACCGACTTTAACTTTACAAGATGCTTTAATGAATAAGTAGTACTTTGACTTTTACTTAGCGAAGACTTTGACTTCTTGCAATACTTTGTCCTTCTGCAAGACTTTGTTAATCTTGATGACTTTAATCTTCGTACCCAACAATCCTCCCTAACTTGAATTCTACTTGTTTGATTTCAAGTTCTTTTGTAGATTTAGCTTTAACATCGTTATCTTCAAAGAGGAATTGTGACTTTATCTTCGATTGTATCTTTGTAGATTCTCTCGCTTATATCATCATCAAAGTAGTCTTTATCTCAGATAATTCTTTTCAAAGATCAATCGACAATCTTATTTCTTTTCAAAGAATATTCAAAGAAGCTCCATCTTTTCAAAGAACATAAGACAATTTGTACGTTTAATTCGTTTAAGTTTCACTATTCTCATCACTTCCGGTGTGTAAACTCCGTGAGTGGTGAATCATTGAAAATTTAATGGATTTGAGTTCTCTTTACCAAAGCCATTAACTCTGGAGTAGCCAAATGTTTTGATGTGTAAGATCATGGTACACTGATAACCATATGATTTTTAGCAAATCATCAACTATCAACAGATTTGAGTTATCTTTACCAAAAGCTGTACCCTTTTGGACTAGTTAGTTCTTTCATCATGGTGAACTAATTACCATATAATAGTTTTTCCACAGCCTTTACCACAAGCTATTTTCTTGTGGACTAGCCAACTCTTCACATTACTGATATGGTGAGTTGATGACCATACAACTTATTAGCAAGTTGTTAACTAAAAACGGATTTGAAATATCTTTACCAGAGCCGTTTGCTCATGGATTAGCCAATCCTTTTGTAACCATGGTGGATTGATAACCTATTGGTATTACCATCTCAAAAACCATTTATTTCTTTTAACCTTTGTTTCAAAACATTTATTACTTAACAAAAGTTTTTCAAAATCAGTAACTGGTTTAAAATCTGCAAGCAGTACTTTGATGAAAGTACTGTTTGATCAAGCGATACTTTGAATAAAGTACTGATATATCAAAAATTTAATCAATTAAGATTCATACCAGTTATTCATCATCATCAACAATTGTAGTCCATCTGATAAACAACTTGATGACCAGACGTGCTATTTCATTATCTTCTTCTACTTCCATTCCATGCTCCAACATCCTCCTCATAAGTTCTGGTGTAAGAGGATATCTTCTATCAGCTAACATGTGAATCATCGTCCCATCTTCTAGCTCTAGAACATGTACTCCAGATTCTTCAAAGAATCTCCAGCAAGTAATCTACCAATCTTCTTGGTTTTTCCAGATCTCAGCAGTACTTATTTCTTCAGTTTCCCAAACAGTTATGAGATCTCCAAGCAAAACTAAGCCATATCCTTCTGATGGATTGTGTTCATAATATTCTTTTACCATATGATATAAATGGAGTAAATCCACTCTATCAATTATATGCAATAAATCCCATAGTATATTGAACACTTTGAAACTTTCATCTTCTTTATGAAACATCAAATAATTTCCATCTTTTGACTCAACAACTTCAAAAGTAGTTATTGGAGATTTGTTCATCTTGAATTCAAGATCATCTTTAGAATACTCAAAATCTATTACTCTTAAGTAATTCCTTAGCTCATCATCGATGATCGGACCTTAACTCAACTTTCTTTGATGACTTCGGATCTTTAACTTCGCTTTTTCTTTTCTTTTTCTTTTAAGCTTTCTTTTCTTTCTTCTTCTTTGTAAGCATCATCATCTTTATAATCTTTGATACTATCAACTTGTCTTTTATATTCTTCTCGTCGACAAGATCATATAACTCTTTCATATTAACATAATTCAGCTTGTTCAAACCAACATATCCCATCTTCTTTAGATAAGACATCATAGCATTCCTTTCCTTTGCAAGATTTGGTCTTCTTGGTAGAGAAGAAATAGGAAGTGGTGATGGTATAGCAGCTTCAACATTCAATTCTTCTTGTAATTTCCTAGCTGCTTCTTCATTCATAGCTTCTTCTTCATTAGCAACCTCAGCATTCAGTTCAGCTTGTATCTTTCTAGCTGCTTCCTCATTCATAGCATTTTGAGCAGCCCTTATCTGTGCTAAAGTAGGTTTCTTTTTCTTCTTTACTTCTACCAATATACCTTTTACTTTATCCTTTGGATCAATAACAGATTGAGAAGCTCTTGGTTGTTCTTCTTCTTGCACTCCTGGAATGCTAACACCCCTTGGTCTTGATAAATCATGCAAAATCTCAGCAATGGTTTTGTCATCACTTGCAGTATGTATAGGTTTTGGTGTATCAGCTTCCTTTTCTCGGTATGACGGTTGAAGGACCGCTTCTTCTTCAAAATCTAACAACCTTGGAGTAATCAATTCTTCTTCAGAAGTTCTAAAACCAAGACTTTGATCGCCAGCATCTTGATCATCGTTGCTGAACTTGAACATCAATAACTTGCTCCTCAAGACTTGAATAACCCTTTCTTCTTGATTTCTTGTGGTGAATATTTGTACTTTGAACTTCATCCTTTCATGTTCTTCAAGACCTTCGTGTTCATTCTCCTTAACATCTTCTTTCAAATTCTTTTCTTCTAAATTCCTCCCCAATTGGAATGAAGATTGTTTTGAACCTTTGGCGTTTAGTCTTCTTAAACCGCCTTTGCTCATTCTTTTAGATTTGACCCATAGACGATGATGTTGAACCAATGGCGGACAAAATTCTTGAGTCTTCTAAACTTGAGCTTCAACTTCTTAACTGCTTAGCTTGAGCTTGAGTTGTTTTCTTCAATTTAACTAACTCCGTGTCGAACATAATTATCCAATATCAAACCTTCGGGGGTATAGTATGAGAATCATCTCCTTGAATTGGTGAATGTTCCTCCGGTTGAGAATCGATAGGAGGAGATAATGGTGGAGATGGAGAAGGTGAAACTACAACATCATCTTGAACTTGAAGATTTCATGGCGGTACCTTGTGATGAAGACCTCTTGAGATGCAAGACTGCGAAGCAGTACCTCCGAAGCAATACCTTTTCTATCTTCATCTTCTCGCAACCTCGCCTCGACATATCTTGAACAACTTCCATCATAGAAGTAGTTAAGGGAGTGTCCCTTCCAAAGAATAAATCACTCTTCCTAGCCATGAAAGTGAAAATCTTGGCTTGTTGTACCACAACAGGTAAAAGACTTGTAGGTTTAGGTACATCCAAAAGTTGTTTATTGAGGAATACTTGAACAAACCTTGGATACATCAACCATTTTGAACCATGAGTGATGTGTGAAAGCATTCCATCTAGAATTAGCCTTGAAAAATTGAAAACACGATCAAGAGCTAATCCTACTATAGCGATGCTATGTTAGATCCAAATTGCTCCCATGATGTACTTTTAGCACTAATACAATGAAGCAACACATGCACTAAAACTTCCATTGAGGACAAAATAAGGGTTTCTGAATGTTTGTTCGCTTAAGGACCCTTCATAACCAATGTGCCCAAAAGTATCCCAAATCGCTTGCTTATCAAAACGAATGACCCCATCAAGATCATCAAACAATAAGTCTTCACGAATAGAGGCTTCATGATCTTGACATTTCTCTCAACAACCATAGCATGAATATATTCTTCATCATTCTCCATATGAACCCTAGCGCTTCCCAAAATTGTTGAATCCAGGCTCAATAACATCCGGTTCTACTAATAACGCATAACTAATTGGCGATCCAAGAAGAAAATCGATAATATCATGAAAGATTACATTCGCTTCGGTCTTGGCTAAATTCGCCACCATGTTGTGTTTGGAAGCGATTACGACTTGCCATTGATGATTATATGATCACGAAGAAATAGAACGATTAATATAGGTGAAAGTGAGAGAACTATGGAAAGATTAGGAGATATCAAAATGAGAGGAAATTCGAGAGTAGTTATTTATAGGTGAGATTTAAAAATCACACCATCAATAACAAAGTTACCGTTAGGTGTAATTACCCTCAATATTACCATTAGAACAATACTTTGATAAGACAAACAACACTTTCCACGTGTGCGTTACTTTCCTTGCAAGATTTTCCAAGCAAGACTTTCATAAAAACAAAAGCGATTTTTCCATTCTCTTCCTTACAACAAAGAAATAAACATGAATATCCTCCCTCAAGCAATGCATAGGACTATACTTACACTAAATAGTCCTCCCTTAAATGTAGCTCAAGAATTGATCATGCCAATACTCACCACCAAGTGAGTAAATCTAGAAACATCAAATCCTTTGGTGAGTAAATCACTACATTATCATCTCGTATGCACCTTGACAACATTAATGAGCCTATGCTCATAACAATCTCTGATGAAATGGTGCCTAATCTAAATATGCTTGGTCTTGGAATGATAAACTGGATTCTTGACAATGCAAATGGTACTCTCATTATCAATATTGATAGGAGTATTCTTGAAATTGAAACCATAATCCAAGAGTTGATTCTCGCATCCACAACACTTGGCCACAACGACTTGCAAGCAGCCCACATATTCCTTGATTGATGATGTTCCGCAATTGTTTACTTTTACACCGCCATGAAACTAATCTTCTTCCAAGATATTGGCATCCACCGTGGTTGATCTTCTCATAGTTATCACTGCATAATCACTATCCGAAAAAGCTTCCAAGTGAAAAGGTGAATCCTTTGGATACCACAACCCCAACTTAGGTTGTTGTTTCAAATAACAAAAATTCTCTTCACCGCATTCATGTGAGAGACCTTGGGTGAGACTTGATATCTTGCACATAAACAAACAAAGAAACATGATATCGAGGCGTTGATGCAAGAAGATACATAAGACAACCAATCATGGATCTATATAACTTGACTTCTCAACGTTGTCCATCTTCATCCTTGCCCAATGAGTTGATAGATTTAATAGGTGTAGTAATGTGGCTTCATGTCATAAAATTGAACTTCTTAAGTATGTCGGTTACATACTTGTCTTGACTTATGAAAATTCCTTCCTTTGACCGCTTAACTTGAAGTCCCAAAAGAAAGTTAACTCACCCATTGAACTCATTTGAAATTCATTACGCATCGACTTCTCAAACTCCTTGACCATAGATTTTGGTAGCTCCAAAGATGATATCATCTACATACACTTGAACTAGCATGATATCCTTCTTATCTCTCTTGATAAACAAGGTCTTATCTATAGCTCCTCTTTATAACCATGTTGCAATAAAAGGTAGAGAGCCTTTCATACCAAGCTCTAAGTGCCTGATGTAAGCCATACAGAGCTTTGACAACTTTGTAGACTTTGTTTGGATGTTTAGGATCTTTAAAACCGGAGGTTGTTTGACGTATACTTCCTCTATAATCTTGCCATATAAAAGGCACTCTTAACATCCATTTGATAAACCCGAAATCCCATATAAGAAGCAAAAGCAAGGAAAATTGAATTGCTTCTATCCTTGCTAATCATAATCCACTCCTTCTTCTTGCTCGTATCCTTGTGCATACCCTTGCCTTGTTCTTGATGACATAGAAGGACCAATGATTTGATCAATAGGATGATTCTTATGAATTCTTAAGTTTGGGACTGTGGAACTCCATAAGTATCTTCCAAATTAGTAAAATCGGCATCTTCATTGGTATCCGAGAAAATACCTTCATCTTCAAACTCATCATCAAGATATTCTAATCCGGGCATGGTAGGATCATCCAAATCATCCAAAGTATCGGTAATCGTGCAAAGAAGATTTTGGTCAAAAGTATTGTCCAAAGTACTGAGAGTACTCTGCCTTGTTCTTCTTCTTTGCCTCTTCATAAGCTCTTCTTTGATCATCAGTATAAGAATGTGCTAAAACATCTTGAAGAAGCATCTGATTAAGTTCTTCTTGAATAGATTGATCCTCAGCAGACAATGAGGATTTTGGCTCAGCAGTACTTTTCTCTGTCTCAGCAAGTTTAGGTTCTTCATCATGAACATCATCTGGTCTAATATGGACTATATGAACAACATATTGTAAATCTTCTTCATTGGACACAGGTTGATTTTCTTCTCTAACAGGTACATAGTTTATAGAAGGAGTTAAAACTTCAAGATCAAACATCTAATCAGGATCTTTACCCTTCTCATTGTCTTGATCTTCTAAAAACTCAACATGAAGACAATCTTGAACCTTCTTAGTGACTCATTGTACACTCTAAAGCCTTTCTTGTTGGTACAATAAACCAATAAATAACCTTCTTCCGACTTGCCATCAAACTTACCTGCATTATCAATTGTATTCAAAATAGTAAGATGGCATCCAAAAGGCTTCATAAATCGAATGTTGGGTTTGTTGCCCATCGCTGAACTCATAAGGTGTCTTCATATGTGGCTTAGTAATCGATACTGTTAAGTACATAGCAAGGACTTACGACTTCAACCCATAATTGAATAAGTAGTTGTGAATCGCTAGCATTGTTGGGTAGCATTGTTCAATCAAAGTCCTATTCTTTCTCTCGCAACACCATTACTGCTTGGTGTGTTCTTGCAATCATCAACTCCTCTTGATTCCTTTGTTTGCACAAAATTCATCCATAAGCTTGTTCTTGAATTCGGCCCATTGTCACATCTAATACCTCTAACCTTGAGTCTCAATTGGTTTTCAAGTGCTATTATGAGAGTCTCAATAGCATCAAAAGTATCATCTTTAAATCCCAAGAAAATACCCAACCTGAATCTGCGAATCATCTGTTACAACCAAGCAAGACTTTTTCTTGTTTAAACTTGCCACGAAATAGGTCCAAACAAATCCATGTATATGACTCAAAGGTTCTCAAACATCCTTTCCTCAAGCTTTTGCAAGAAGCTTTGTGTTGTTTACCCTTCTTATATGCCAAACAGAGTGATCATTCTTGTAAGTCTTTGAAGGTAAACCTCTAACTAAATTCCCTTTGACCGCTTTGTTGATATTCTTGAAATTGACATGGCCCAATCTTCTATGCCACCGATGTGCTTCTTCAGATGTTGCTTTGCCACCAAACATGTGGCTCTCCCATAAGAATGAAGACTCTTCATATCTAGACTATACACATCATTGGTTCTTGGTACTCTAAGGACTACCAAGTTATCAATAACCGCTTGAATTCGGGAGAAAGGATGAGACATTCGTGTCGTTGAATAACACAGATGCTTTTTATCACAGATTTGAGAGACCGACAATAAGTTGAACTTGAGCTCCTTCACATATCTAACATTATCGAAATCTATACCCCCTGCTTTGATGATTCCTTTTCCAGTAATTCTTCCTCCATTGGGATCATTCCCAAATGCGACTCGTCCTCCACTAATAGATCTAAAATCGACGAAATCTCCTTGTCTCTGTCATACTTCTAGAGCAACCACTATCTACAATCAAATGATCTTTAAGCTCCTCTTCCGGGTTGCCCCGCACAAAGATTTAGAGAGTTAGTTTTTTTAGGAACCCAAGCCATTCTTGACTTGTGTTCCCTTGTGGAGTTACAAACTCAAATTCTTTGAGTATGTAATTCCCACTATTTTGTAAAACATGATCCGAATTATCTTTTGATTTTTAGCATGTGGATTTTCAAAACTTTCAAAACTCTCTTTACAAGTTCATTCTCTTTTCTTGTATCACAAAACACTGATTCACTTTTTGTTGAAAGTACTTGTTTGTCCTCAAGAGTAGATTTCTCTCTTAACTTATTCGGTTTTAACACTTGGTTCCTGTGATCTAGATCCCTATGTGAATTGTAATACCTTTTAGGTTGATAGTAATGAGATCTCCTAGGATACTGTTCCAAGAAGTGTTAGCAAGACCTTGTTTTGATGGAGCAAGACTTTGGGAAGGTGCTTGCTTGTGAAGGTCTTGGTGGTTTAGAAAAAGGTCTTTTCGGTGAGGATACCTATGGTCCGTGAGAAATTGTTGTGATTGACCCTATTTGAATTATTCCGCATCGGTTTGTGCTCTCTAGGTTTTTGATTTGCGGACCTATGCTTTGAAATTTTCTAAGGTATTCTGAATGAAATTCACAATCCTTGATTAAATGAGTAGGACTAAAGCACACAAAACATAGTTTTTGACCCATACTCCCAAAGTGACTTCTTCTATATCTATGACCAAAACTATTTTTCCTTCTAGGTGAATGATTGAACCTGTTTTGACCAAAGTTATCCCAAAAGGTGTAGCAAGACTGCTTTGAAAAGGTTTTCTGAAGGTATCGCTTGTGGAGCAAGATTTTGAGTTGAAGGTACCGCTGACTTTGAACATTGTTTTCAACAGTTTCTTTTGGGGTTTCGCACCTAGATAGACCAACTAGCTTTTTCCTAAACTCTAGACCTGTCTACTCCAAAACGAGAAACATCGTGTCTTATGGGTTGATGACTACGATGGGATGTGAGACAACATGATAACCCTTGTCTTTCTTATATTCGGAGGTGGTTCACTAAATGATTCCTCATTACTAGATGTGTCAACATAATTAATAAGCTCATCATCACTAGTGGTTATATCCTCAAAATTAGGGTCATCCTTATCACTAGGTTGGTTTTCTTCTATACTATCAAATCCATACCAAAACCTAGACCCGCTTCTAATGTAAGCTCTTCTGCTTTTGAACATAAGAAACATGTGATGCACTGATTCTTTCCGTGCATCAAACTTTGCTAACAAATCATCTATTTCCTTAGTCAATTTCTCAATTTCAAGAATTTTACAATTTAGTTTCCATTCACTTAGTTTTAACTGGTAATCCTGTTGTTCATACTTTTCACCCCAAGCCATTTCATTATTTTCATGTGTTAATATTTTGGCTTCCATTAACTCTAAGGTTATTTGATAACCACCTACCTCGACCTAGCCCTAACACAATTATCTCTTTCAATCACATAATTGCCAAGTAATTTTGATAAAAATCATGACAATTGAGCATACCTCGTAGATAGGGGTGAACTTGGTGAAGTAGCCACCATTGCAAGTAGAACAGATCATCTTCACTCTCCATGCTCCAATCAAATCCTCCAAAACCATCTCCGGATTCCAAAGCAACATGATCGATTCCTCATCAAAGGCAAGGCTCGGTCAATTCTTCTCATCGAATCTTCAACCGCTTCTTCCATCGCTACCATACAATAGGTTACTTGGTTCATCATCAAACTCAAGACTCAACAACCTCGATAAACTTTCTTGAGCAACCAAGGCTTTTGTTTCAAGAATAGGAATTTCTTTGAGCTCCACTTTGGTTTCTCGACCATCCTGTTTGCTTGATACTTAGCAAACCTCGCACTCCTTGCAAAGTGTCCATTTTTGACAATTAAAGCATTCAATTTTGGATTTGTCAAAAGTGATTCCTCTTTTGGTTTGAAGTCAATGTTCTTTCCTGTTTTCTTCATGTACTTCTTGATCCTTACAAAGATCATTGCAACTTGCCACCGATATCAATTTCTTCTAAAGCATCATCTTCAATCTATGAGAGATCTTCTTCATAAGTTATAGGTAAAGAAGCTTGTCGTGCAAAGAAAGAGCATACAACTTCATCCGAGTGCATGGTAGTAGTTGGTGGAGCTTCTTGAGCATAGGTGGGGAGTGTAAACAATGCAGATTTTGAGCAACATTACTTTGAGGAGGAGAAGTAGTACTTTTAGTAGAAGTACGCCCTCTTTCGGATGACACAAAAGCAATCTTGTGAGACTTTGAGCTTGATTGGCCATTCATCTCATGCTCATACACCTTCGATGATTGTAGAGATCATCAAAATCCATGATATCCAATCCAGTTGTCCTCTCGATCATTGTAGCTATCACATGCCATGTAGATGGCAAACTCTTTAAGAACTCCGATTGGCATCTTCAATAGATATTCGCCTTGTATAACTCCAACATGTTGAGGAGATTTTGAAATCTATCATATGCAAGATCAAGACTCTCTCTTCACCAATAGTGAAAGTTTCAAACTGTTGCTTCAACAGATTGCATCTTCTTGAAGCTTCATTCCTCCAAATCTTGTCTTGAGAGCGCCCAGTCGCTTTGCATCTCTAGCATCATGAAACTTCGTAGATGTCCATCGTATAGCGATAAGAGTATGTTGAGAGCCTTCTCTGATTCCTTATGGTAGCCGGTAAGACTGGTTTGGGTGGTTTAGGTTGTCCAGAATCTCCACGAGTTGGAACTACTTCATTACCATTGACAATTACATTTCATAGTGCATGGTCCGTAATAGCAATGTATTGCCTCATCTTCATACACCGTAGGTCGATTCTCCTTCTTGATGATTGGAATTCTGAGTGAGGTGATTGATGGTGGTGGAACAACTTCAGTCGACATCTTTAGGTTTTGTTGTAGTAGGGTTTAAGGGTTTCTTCCTAGTCAGAGTTTCCACACAAGCTCTGATACCACTTGTTGGATCGATGTACTCTAACCAAACTAACTTAAATAGCTTGTTAAGGTTTAATAACCTCGGATAAATCCTAAGTTATTAACAATGAAACACTGAGCAAACTCTATTAAGTATGCGGAATTTACTTAACAAAGCTAAGAAGAATAACTTTAACTTTGAACGATTTTATTAATAACTCTAACTCTGCTTATTATGCAGACTCTTTAACAACTCTAATAATAATATCGAACTTCTCTAAAACTCTAATAATGTCACGTACATCTAATGCCAATCTAGGGATCCTTTTATAGGCTCAAGGATAACCCTAAACGGTTTACAATTCTTATCCTTGTACGTCAAGTAAACAATACTTAGAAAGTTCTAGATAAACATTACTTTCTATCTTTAATCTAATACAACCGACTTTAACTTTACAGTACTTTAATGAATAAGTAGTACTTTGACTTTTACTTAGCAGTACTTTGACTTCTTGCAAGATACTTTGTCTTTCTCAGAGACTTTGTTAATCTTCAAGACTTTAATCTTCTCGTATCCCAACACATCTCTCATGATCGCCTCATCGACGACCAAAGAAAAAGCTTTCCAAAAATAGTGAGGCAAAAATGGTTTTATACAATGCCTTACCTAAAAGGAATTTGAAAGAATCTCTATGCTTAAAACCTCTAAAGAAATTTGGAATTCTTTAGTTGTAACACACCAAGGAAATCAACAAGTTAAAAATAACAAAAATGATTTATTTGTTCAACAATATGAACAATTTTCAATATCGGATGAGGATAGTATAGATAATTCTTTTGCTAACTTTAATATTATTATTACCTCTTTGCAAGCACTTGATGAGTCTTTTTCTGATCGTAATCATGTCAGGAGATTTCTAAGGGCGCTTCCATCAAAGTGGAGACCAAAAGTGACGACAATCAAAGAATCCAAAGACTTATCAATCCTCACTCTCGAATCTCGATGAACTCATAGGCAACCTAAAGGTCTATGAGCTCGTCCTCGCTAAATACTCCGAAGCCTTAAAAGAAAAAAAAGAGAAGCACAAATCTCTTGCCCTAAAAGCCAAGAAGGTCTCAAGCATTGAAGAAACCTCGTCCTCAGAAGTGATGATGAAGAGTATGCAATGGCGGTACGGGATTTCAAGAAGTTCTTTCGGAGAAAAGGAAGATATGTCAAGCAACCATATGACGACAAGAAGGGGTTCCAGAAAGGCAAAGACGACAAGAAAGTAAAGGACGAACACACATGTTTTAAATGTGGGGATCCTAATCACTTCATTAGTGAGTGTCCCAAACGTGACGAACAAAGGCGTTCATAAGTGGTTCGTGGGGAATGAGTGAGGAGGAGAACGAAGAAATTTGTCTCATGGCAAAAGCCTCAAACGAGGTATGTCCCGAATCTCTTTATTATAGTAGCTCATCATTAGATGATGAATCATTACATCGTGAATATGATAAACTTTGCAAAATTAGTCTAAAAGTAATTAACAAAAATAAGATTTTGAAAAACAAAAATGAACGTTTAGAAAAGGAAGTTCTTGAGCTAAAAGATAAATTAAAATGTTTAGAAAAGGGAAAGGAAGTAGATAGTCAATTGTGAGCTTTGTGCTCAACTTCAAACGTTAGTTGATCATCTTGATTCCAAGATTGCTATAATAAGTACTAATACTCTTGATAAAATACTTGATAGTGTTAAAATGGGAAATAATCTAAAGGGTTTAGGTGTTCAAGAACACATTGCGTTAACTAGCAAGATTTAAGAAACACAATTTGTTAAAGAAATTGAAAACAAAGCATCTGTAGTCACGGATCCCACGGATCCCTTGAAAAAGGAACCGCCTAGTGTAAATCCAGGATCTGTGGTCTGCATCAAGAACAAAGATAAATAATGCAACTACATCATCTAGAACCGACTTTGTTATTGTTAACAAGAAAAAACCAACCCATGTTACTGTTAGAAATGTCAAACAACCACCTCCACTAAAACATAATCAAAGTTTTATGAAAAACAAAGGTCCATTGTTTTCTAAACCAAACACATTTATAAGAAGACCAAATAATGTTTATCCGAGAAGTAACCATCATCAAATAGGATGGAATCCTAATGCACAAAACGATTTTCCATTTCAAAACTTTACACCTTGGAATGGTTTCTAACCTTTTTCATTTATGCCTCACATGAATGAAATGTATAACACCAATGGACCCATGAACAAATGGGGACCAAACTTTTGAGTTAATTATTTTCTTAGGTGTGCCTAAAGGTTGACTTAGATCCGGATAAATGGATCAAGGATAGCGGGTGCACGAGGCATATGACCGTTAACAAAGATTTGTTTTCCACATACGAATCCTTCAATGGAGGAAATGTGGTGTTTGGAAATAGCAAGATCAAAATCATCGGTAAGGGTACAACATCTCACAAATCCTTAACCATTAACGATGTTTATCACGAGAAAACCTAAACTTCAATCTACTAAGTATAGGATGATTTGTGATAAAAGTGCAATGTACTTTTTAGTAAAACCGTAGTAAAATATTGAAAATGGTATTACTATAGGTAGAGGCATTAGAAAACATGGATTCTATGTCATTAAAATCGAAAATGAACCAAAAGACAAACTTTGTCTTACCTCTATGGATGATACTTCGATCCTATGGCATCGAAGATTGGGTCATGCCAATATGCGACTTCTTCAATCGTTATCATCCAAAGAACTAGTAAGAGACCTACCCAAATTAAAATACGAACATCATTTTTTTGATGCTTGTAACATAGGAAAGCAAGTCCATGCTAGTCATACAGCTAAAAATATGGTTTCTACAACTAAGTGTCTAGAATTACTACATATGGATTTATTTGGTCCATCCGCTATTCAAAGTTACGAGGTAACTTTATACTTTGGTTATAGTGGATGAATACTCTAGGTATACATGGACTAAATTTTAAAGAATAAAACCAAACGTTCAATTACTTTGAAATATTAAGTAAGAAAATCCAAAGACAACTAGAAAGTCCTATTATGTCAATTAGAACGGATCATGGTAAGGAATTTGATAATGAAGTGCAATTTGGAGCTTTTTGTGATGCTAATGGTATTACTCATAATTTCTCGGCTCCTCGGACTCCACAATTAAATGGGTAGTTGAAAGAAAAAATAGAACCCTACAAGAAATGAGTCGCACCATGATTAATGAGCAATCAATTCTTCAAAATTTTTGGTGCAATGCCGTTGACACATCAACTTATATACTAAACCGAGTCCTAATTAGACCATTTTTAGGAAATAATCCATACGAGTTACTACGAGGGAAAAAGCGTACCTACGTTAGAACACTTTAGAGTCGTTGGTAGTAAATTGTGGAAAACTAGAAGGGGGGGTTGAATAGTTTTGCCAATTAAAACTTCCTTTGATCTATTTAGATTGACTTATGTCAATCTATTCGATGTGTGTGTTGGATGTTGATAAACAAGCATATAAAGGTAAGTAATGAAAAGATAAGAGTAAGAAGCACAAAACCACAACACAAGTATTTATAGTGGTTCGCCACAAGGACACCTTCCTTGCCCTACTCCACTCCCCCGAGTCACCTACTCGAGAGTTCAGTAATTGATGAGTGTCTAAATACTCATCATTTTTGTACAATATAAACCGCAAAATCATCTCGAAAACACTCAAACACATCAAAATAGTCAAAATATCACAAATCGTTGTTTTATGTGTTTTAAATACAAAAATATCAAAATCGATGAAAAACATATCAAATTTGCAAAATTGCAGCTTTAGTCCCCAACTTTCAAAAATTGTCAAAATAGTCCCCGAGTCAAAATTTCAAAAGAAAATCACCAAAGGCCTTTTTAAATCATAACTTTTCAAATTTAGTCCTTTGGTGAAAAAATATAAAAGTTTGAGAAAATTGCAAGAATGGTCCTTCAAGTTTCAAAATTGGCGAAATGGCCCCGGAAAATTGGAAAATGATGATTTGGTCCCTGTACTTTTAAAGCTTGTCAAGATTAGTCCTTGGAACATCTTTGATGATTTAGCGTGATGGTCCTCAATTTTCGTAATTACATATTAAGTCCTTGTATTAATAAAGCCTTTCAACCAATTTTGAACCCTTATCACCCTTTGGACCCCTCGCCACAACCCTTTGGACTCCCCATTATGACCCCCGCTTTTTAATAGCCTCGTGGTCAAACCAAACAAGTCAAACAGACTTTGGCGCCATCTCTTCTCCTCCCCACTGATCCCCGAAATCACTCAACTAGCCATCCCCTCCTCTCCATATCACACTCCCTTGTCCCCCACCTCAACACAAATCCAAGAATCATTTAATGATCCTTCAACTCCCTCACTCAACCCTCCACCGTTAAAATCCTTTTGGCGCCAAAATGATCAAACGGCTAGAAATGCTCCAAGTCATCCAAATGCTATTATTATTGGTGGGAAGTGCTCGAAGTCTCATGTGAAGCAAATTGGTATAAAAGAAATGAGGAGAGAAGCGGTTGAAGTAGTAGTTAGTTTTATAGTTTTTACATTAATGTCGCTTTTGTTAAAATGTTGTAGTTCATATCTAAATTATGAAATTTCGCCTCTGTGAACCATATTTAAGTTAAACCTTCATGTAATGTGTTTTGATTAAGCAATTCCAAGTTCATTATTGGTTTCAAATTTTAAGTTAATCTGCAAATTTCGGTTTACAAGTATTATGCACAAGCTCTTAGAAGCTTATTTCTAAACTTAACTAAGCTTATATAAGCTATTTAAAGTCTTTTTGAAAGCTCAAAATCGGTTTCAATTAATTTTGCTTGATGGTCAACGAAAGTCAACGGGACTCAAATGGATTTGGATTTGGAATTTGGATGATGCAGGGTGAAATCTGTTAAAATGGATTAGTTTAGAGTAGTATTGATTCGGTTTTAGTCCGGTACACAAGTCGGATCCATGTGAGTATATTTCTCATTTTCAATTTTCAAGTTATATTGCACATTTTGCTCATAAGAGTATCCGTGGTCACAACTTGTTTCGTGTGTTTAGATAGTTGTCATTTGGTCATAAGAACTTAGTTTGGTCCTTAAATCATGTTTGTTCAAACAGATTGTCCATTTTATTGCATAATGATAGATTTAAGGTGTGTTTGGTTTCTTTGCACAAACCGTGCTAGAGGGTTGTGCAAGAGTAACTTCTTGCTTGTTCAAGTTTATGTCACTCATGTATGCTCATATCTCCTTAATTTGTGTCTCGCAAGCCTTCAAAGTCAAAATCCATCTTTTAGTCCCCACGTGTTCACTGTTGGAATTTTTACAAATCCAATTCTTATTTTGTGTTTAAATATCTTAGACATAGCTTGTTTCGTGTTATTTCATCACATTAAATCTATATCATTCATTAAATCAAGATCAAACCTCAAGATAGTCAACTTTCGGTTTGATCAAAAGTCAAAAGAGTTTCAAAATCGCTTTTATGCGAACTTGCAGGCCTCGCACAGTGTTTATTATTTACAAGTAGAAGCTCAAATTTGGTTTACAAGCTTTTGCTAGGTGGGCTTAAGTCCCACATTTCGGTTTTCTGTTTGAAGCTTGATTAGCTTTTAGATTAGCTTAAACCTAGGTACTGTTATTGTATTTGTTCTGCAAGAAGACTGTTCCTTTGCACCTTTTGTTTGATCTCAGAGCCTATTCATCTCAAGTCCATATTAGTCAAACCTTGGATTTAAGTTCTCTGCTAGGTTGGCTTGAGAGCCATGCTCTTAGTTTTCTCTAGCTTATTGGATAAGTCGAGGCTTAAGCTCAAAGTAGACCCCTAGAACCTGTTGGCCATTAGCTCATTAACATCAAATCTGTTCTAGCTTATATTCAGTAGTTGTAGCTTGTTGATTCTTGTTCCATTTCAGTTCTTTAGCTTATTAGAGCTTCATAATCAGTTTGGTAGCTTTTGGACCTCATTTGCTTATTGGAAGTGCTTATTTTTAAGCACTTCCCATATCGATTGCTTATTCCTCTTAACAACCTCCTGTTTTTCTAATTTTTTAGCTTCCTAATATTGTTTTAGACTTTTCCTGCAATTTTCAGATTTTCCAAGTTCATTTGCTATTTTTCTTAATTTAAATTAGTTTTTAAGCACTTTTAAATAGTATTTAATACAAAAATTAAGAAAAAGTTCCAAAAATAATTTTTAATTTTCTTTAGTTAAGATAAATGTAAAAGCTTAAAAAGTATTTTTCCATAATTTTCTTAGTTTAAAAGTATTTTTAGCATTTTAATTAGTTTTAAATAGTTTTAAATTAATAATAAATACATATAAAGTCTAAAAATATATTTTTGTTTTAAAATTAGTTTTATCATATTTTAGATTTTTCTAAGTCTTAAATTTATTTTTCTAGTCTTATTTCATATTTTCTTTTATTTTAGAGTATTATTAAATAGTTTAAATTAGTTTTAATTAATAATAATTAGATAAATAGTTGTAAAAATAATTTTCCTTTTCTACTAATTTTCTTATATTATTAGGTTTGTAAAATGTATTTTCATATTTTTAGAATTTATATTGTGTAAGTTTCACGTTTTCATTTATACGCTTACGTTATTTTTATTTAAACGTAAGTTTTAAGTTTTTAGTTTTAAACGTTCATCACTTTAAAAATAGTGATAGCGTTTATTTAATATCTTTATCTTTTAATTTTCTTAATTTGCATTTAAGTCGCTTTTATTTATTAACTTTTTCAAGAGTGTAATATTCAATCCTAATCCTTTCTCGATCGTTATCATTAGTGATCATTCTACCGTCTCGAATCGGTGTTTGACACCATTGAGTCTCCGTGGGACATAACGACCGGGAGACCCTATACTCCTCAGATCTTAATTGCATTAGTGTTTGAGCGGTTTTAGTCTTTTAGACTTGACTGCTTAGCACCAATCAAATTTTAGCGCCACGGGAGGCTTTAGCGTGTGTTTAACCATTTTCGTGATCCATTCTTGCACATACCCCATCTTTTGTAAAAAAGTTTTTTGTAAAGTTTTCAAATAATCCAAAAAGTTCATTAACACTTTTCCTAAAGTGTTAACAACGCCAAAAATATTTTCATTCTTTGTTTTTATCATCAAGTTTTTCAAAAATCCAAAAATATTCATCCTTTATCCTCCAATCTGTTTAATTCTACATTTCTCTATCCTCAAACCTGTTTAATTCTCCATTCCCTTACCCTCTAACTGCTTAATTCTTCATCTCTTATCCTCTTATCCGCTTAATTCTCTATGTCATGGTATTTGACATGTTCTCGTGTGGAGGTCCATTTAACGATGGAAATTGCTCACGATGTACCAATGTGGGTTTCGAGACAAGTTTGTCGGTAATCCCGATCCCATTTCAAATAATACACCCGATTTTTCCTACCTACCTCCACAACCCCAAAGACGAATCCTATTCATGCGAGTTTTGTGGGAATGATTCTCATTACGGTTTTGATTGTCCACCACAGTTCCGCTTATCTATGAGCCGTAACCATGTTACAATCGAACTTTGGTGAAAGTTATTTTCCCAATTATCTCTGCGAGAATTGTGGGGGTCCTCATGCGACTTTTGAATGTCAACCGATGAATCAAAATTTTCAAAATTCCAATTCTCCGGTTTGACAATTTCCAACCCCACAAGATTCCATCACCATCGACTTCGAGCCTTCACAAGATTTCAATGATCACGAGGAGTGTAATCTTCCTCAAAGTTCGAAGAAATACGCATTCGAAAGAAACTACAAATGAAACGAATGGTGTGTAAGCTTCAAAAAATGAATATAAGAATCGATATGATGACGATGATGATGAGGATTCTATTCAAGTGAAGGAATATTATGAGAGCTTGTCAACTGAAATCACACCGTAGCTCCCATTGACTCTCTCATAATGGGGACGAGCCTTCTAGCACTATTCCGTAAATGGAATCGCCTAGTGTTGAGAGCCTTGTTCCAACCCCAAGTGAGTCCGAGGTTATCTCCGTAATATGTGTGATGAGCCTCTTGATGATAATTCTTCTCCTCCTCTTGACATTCCATATGATCATGTCGAGATGTTCTCCGATTCTCGATAACGATTGTACTTCGCTTGACGATTCTTTATCCTATGGAGACATCGATTATGTCGAGGAGCTACCTTCCGAGCTAGTTAGCTTAGAAGAAGTGAGAAATTCGATAATCTGGAAATTGAGGACGAGATACTTCGTGAACAATTGTTCAATATAAATCTCCTCGCTTCTAAGATCGAATCATTTTGTGCTAAGTCGACTTCATCTCCTATCCCCGTTGTGGATAGTGACTCTACATTGGACAAGCCCGAGCTTGAGGCTTTTTCCAATGATTCTCTTCATGAAGAGTTCTCCGGTGAACTCTTTCATGACATATCTCCTCCGGAATATGATCATTTCCGTTTTGATCTTGAGGATGATATTAGCTCGGAGGAAGGTGTACTCTATCATAAGAGTTTGCTTATTGATGATACTACCTTCACCCTTCCTCCCGACATGTCTACATTTGAGGATGAAGAATGGATCCTAATTGTTATAAACATCTTCCTTCCATTCCTCACTTATGATGTGTCTTCCTCTCTTCTTCACTCCTTCGGGAGTGAGGACACTATCTTTGACCCCGGCATTTTCGTTTATCATTTGTGAGCCGGGTCTCTCTGTCTCTATATCTCATCGGTGTGGAACTTTCACGTGCTTCAATGTTTATCCAAACATCTTGAATGAAAGTCCGATGGAGATTGTTTCTTCCACTTTGCTTCCCATGAACCAATGAATGCGGGTCGAGTCAAGCTAGCGACTGGTAATAAAAAACAAGAGTACACACCATATGGGTTTTCACCCATATTTCGACTTCTCACCCTTTCTACCACCTAAGTGTGGGGTAATGCCCACATGTTATATATATATATATCTTTAAAAAAAAAAAAAAAAAAATCTTTTAAAATAATGGCCGTAGTATTTCTCTTTACGTTCTTTGTTTCGGCATAATCACTTACTTTTGAATATTGAGGGCAATATTCATTTCTAAGTGTGGGGAATTCTCACGAATTTCATATATTATCTACCCAATTCTCCGTTTTGGCCAAATTTTTTTTTGGAGTAAGTGTTTTACACTTACTTATTTGGTTATCATCCGCCATGTTTGATAAGAAAAGGATTGGCTAATCCAGAGCAAACGGCTCTTGGTAAAGATATATCAAATCCGTTTATATGGCTTGCAATTTGCCCAAAATTGTATGGTATTCACCACCATATCCTAAAAATGAAGAGTTGGCTAGCCCAAGATTATGGCTTGTGGTAAAGGTCAGGAAAATCCATAATTGGTAATCGACTCACCAAAGATAATATTGATAATTTATCTAAGAGTTGGCTAGTCCGTATGGTACGGCTTCGGTAAAGACAAAATCAAACCGTTGAAAGTCGGTGGTTTGCTCAAAATCACATGGTTATCGGTGTACCATGGTTCTTACTTGAACCAAAACATTTGGCTACTCCGTAAGTAATGGCTTTTGGTAAAGAGATTAAAATCCATTATGTTTTCTCAAATCATTGCTAGGGACTAGCAATATCTCGATGTGGGGGATTGATGAGTGTCTAAATACTCATCATTTTGTACAATATAAACGCAAAATCATCTCGAAACACTCAAACACATCAAAATAGTCAAAATATCACAAATCGTTGTTTTATGTGTTTTAAATACAAAATATCAAAATCGATGAAAACATATCAAATTTGCAAAATTGCGCTTTAGTCCCCAACTTTCAAAAATTGTCAAAAATAGTCCCTGAGTCAAAATTTCAAAAGAAAAATCACCAAAGGCCCTTTTTAAATCATAACTTGTCAAATTTAGTCCTTTGGTGAAAAAATATAAAAAGTTTGAGAAAATTGCAAGAATGGTCCTTCAAGTTTCAAAATTGGCAGAAATGGCCTCTGGAAAATTGGAAAATGACAGATTTGGTCCCTGTACTTTTAAAGCTTGTCAGTATTAGTCCTTGGAACATCTTTGATGATTTGGCAGCAGTGGTCCCTCAATTTTTCAGAATTACATATTAAGTCCTTGTATTAATAAAGCCTTTCAACCAATTTTGAACCCTTATCACCCTTGGACCCCTCGCCACAACCCTTTGGACTCCCCATTATGACCCCCGCCTTTTTAATAGCCTGTGGTCAAACCAAACAAGTCAAACAGACTTTGGCGCCATCTCTTCTCCTCCCCACTTGATCCCCGAAATCACTCAACTAGCCATCCCCTCCTCTCCATATCACACTCCTTGTCCCCCACCTCAACACAAATCCAAGAATCATTTAATGATCCTTCAACTCCTCACTCAACCCTCCACTGTTAAAATCCTTTTGGCGCCAAAAATGATCAAACGGCTAGAAATGCTCCAAGTCATCCAAATGCTATTATTATTGGTGGGAAGTGCTCAGAAGTCTTGTGAGAAGCAAATTGGTATAAAAGAAATGAGGAGAGAAGCAGTTGAAGTAGTAGTTAGTTTTATAGTTTTTACATTAATGTCGTTTTTTGTTAAAATGTTGTAGTTCATATCTAAATTATGAAATTTCAGTTCCTGTGAACCATATTTAAGTTAAACCTTCAGTGTAATGTGTTTTGATTAAGCAATTCCAAGTTCATTATTGGTTTCAAATTTTAAGTTAATCAGGCAAATTTCAGGTTTACAAGTATTATGCACAAGCTCTTAGAAGCTTATTTCTAAACTTAACTAAGCTTATATAAGCTATTTAAAGTCTTTTGAAAGCTCAAAATCGGTTTCAATTAATTTTGCTTGATGGTCAACGAAAGTCAATCGACTCAAATGGATTTGGATTTGGAATTTGGATGATGTAGGGTGAAATCGGTTAAAATGGATTAGTTTAGAGTAGTATTGATTCGGTTTTAGTCCGTACACAAAATTTGGATCCATGTGAGTATATTTCTCATTTTCAATTTTCAAGTTATATTGCACATTTTGCTCATAAGAGTATCTGTGGTCACAACTTGTTTCTGTGTGTTTAGATAGTTGTCATTTGGTCATAAGAACTTAGTTTGGTCCTTAAATCATGTTTGTTCAGCAGATTGTCCATTTTATTGCATAACAGATAGATTTAAGGTGTGTTTGGTTTTGCTGCACAAACTGTGCTAGAGGGTTGTGCAGTAGTAACTTCTTGCTTGTTCAAGTTTATGTCACTCATGTATGCTCATATCTGTCCTTAATTTGTGTCTGCAAGCCTTCAAAGTCAAAATCCATCTTTTTAGTCCCCACAGGTTCACTGTTGGAATTTTTTACAAATCCAATTCTTATTTTGTGTTTAAATATCTTAGACATAGCTTGTTTCAGTGTTATTTCATCACATTAAATCTATATCAGTCATTAAATCAAGATCAAACCTCAAGATAGTCAACTTTTCGCTTTGATCAAAAGTCAAAAGAGTTTCAAAATCGGTTTTATGCGGAACTTGCGGGGCTCGCATGTTTATTATTTACAAGTAGAAGCTCAAATTTGGTTTACAAGTTTTTGCTAGGTGGGCTTAAGT
This sequence comes from Chrysanthemum lavandulifolium, assembly GCA_022545495.1. Lineage (NCBI taxonomy): Eukaryota > Viridiplantae > Streptophyta > Magnoliopsida > Asterales > Asteraceae > Chrysanthemum > Chrysanthemum lavandulifolium. Next base: position 80,306,302 of record CM040246.1, read on the forward strand.
CCCACATTTCGTTTTCTGCTTGAAGCTTCGATTAGCTTTTAGATTAGCTTAAACCTAGGTACTGTTATTGTATTTGTTCGTGCAAGAAGACTGCCTTTTGCACCTTTTTGTTTGATCTCAGAGCCTATTCATCTCAAGTCCATATTAGTCAGAACCTTGGATTTAAGTTCTCTGCTAGGTTGGCTTGAGAGCCATGCTCTTAGTTTTCTCTCTAGCTTATTGGATGTTGAGGCTTAAGCTCAAAGTAGACCCTAGAACTGTTTTGGCCATTAGCTCATTAACATCAAATCTGTTCTAGCTTATATTCGAGAGCTGTAGCTTGTTGATTCTTGTTCCATTTCAGTTCTTTTAGCTTATTAGAGCTTCATAATCAGTTTGGTAGCTTTTGGACCTCATTTGCTTATTGGAAGTGCTTATTTTTAAGCACTTCCCATATCAGTTGCTTATTCCTCTTAACAACCTCTTGTTTTTCTAATTTTCTTAGCTTCCTAATATTGTTTTAGACTTTTCCTGCACTTTTCAGATTTTTCCAAGTTCATTTGCTATTTTTCTTAATTTAAATTAGTTTTTAAGCACTTTTAAATAGTATTTAATACAAAAAATTAAGAAAAAGTTCCAAAAAATAATTTTTCAATTTTCTTTAGTTAAGATAAATGTAAAAAGCTTAAAAAGTATTTTTCCATAATTTTCTTAGTTTAAAAAGTATTTTTTAGCATTTTAATTAGTTTTAAATAGTTTTAAATTAATAATAAATACATATAAAGTCTAAAAAATATATTTTTTGTTTTAAAATTAGTTTTATCATATTTTAGATTTTTCTAAGTCTTAAATTTATTTTTCTAGTCTTATTTCATATTTTCTTTTATTTTAGAGTATTATTAAATAGTTTAAATTAGTTTTTAATTAATAATAATTAGATAAATAGTTGTAAAAATAATTTTCCTTTTCTACTAATTTTCTTATATTATTAGGTTTGTAAAAATGTATTTTTCATATTTTTAGAATTTATATTGTGTAAGTTTCACGTTTTCATTTATACGTTTACGTTATTTTTATTTAAACGTAAGTTTTAAGTTTTTAGTTTTAAACGTTCATCACTTTAAAAATAGTGATAGCGTTTATTTAATATCTTTTATCTTTTTAATTTTCTTAATTTGCATTTAAGTCGCTTTTATTTATTAACTTTTTCAGTAGTGTAATATTCAATCCTAATCCTTTCTGATCGCTATCATTAGTGATCATTCTACCGTCTGAATCAGTGTTTGCACACCATTGAGTCTCCGTGGATATAACGACCCGGGAGACCCTATACTCCTCGGATCTTAATTGCATTAGTGTTTGAGCGCTTTTAGTCTTTTAGACTTGACCGCTTAGCACCAATCAAGAATCACTACACCAATCTCCTTATGGCGAGAAGCCTTCACAACGTCACCTACCCTTTTTCCGGTGCTAGGCAAACCAATGGTTCTTTCACCCAAGGTGAACCACACCTACACAACGTCGCTTACCCTTTATAAGGTACTCGGCTAAGTACCTAGTTCTTTCACCCAAGGTGAACTACACCTTCACAACGTCGCTTACCCTTTATTGGGTACTAGGCTAAGCACCTAGTTCCATTGCAATGGATGAACTACTACCACACTACACCGACGACTAATTCCAAAGGAGATCTACTCCTTTACAACATCATCAAGGATATCAATATCCTTGGATCTAATACTAGTCTATCTTGTACATCGAAACACACCATATCGAATGTACATCTAAGGCACCTTTCACTAATACCTTTGACTAGATCTATAAGACACCTTTCGCTAATGTCTTGTATCTTCACTTCTAAGCACCTTTCACTAATGCTTCTTTGTCTTGACTTCTAAGCACCTTTCACTAATGCTTCTTTGTCTTGACTTCTAAGCACCTACCACAAGTGCTTATGCTATAGAAGATATATACCCTTCACTAATATCTTCGTCTTAACACTTGAAACATCTTTCACTAATGTCTTCAACACTACACTTCTTTGAGAAAAGAAGGAATCATCAACAAGAAGACTTCATAGCCTTGATGATGAGGAAGCTTGGCAACTCATGGACTTGAGCTTGCTCGACTTCAAAGGTGGTGCTCTTGCCTTTAAGAGGAACCTAAAAGATCACACAAAAATAAAACTACAAACATAGATCTCTTGGATTTAAGGTTAGTAAGATTTAACTCAGGGAGAAAGTGTGTTAGAAAGGGGTGATGAATAATGAAGAAATGGCTCATTATTTATAGAAGAAAAATTCTCTCGTTCCCGGATCCCACGGATCCTTCCATTGGGATCCGGCTAGCACAAAGCTAGGATCCGTGGAACGCCTCTTTACCCATGGGTATTTTGGTTATGGTTCATGGGTTGAACCATGGATCTTTGGCTAGATACAATGTATCTTTGAGTGCAATGCACTTAGTCACTGGGTATGGGTTGATCCATGGGTTATGGGTATTATCCATATGTGATATAAGAATGATGTCATGCAATGGGTTATGGGTCAAGATCTATGGGTTATGGGCTTTGGGTTGTACCAAACTATATTCAATGTATTTGCCCAATGGGTTGTGATACTTAAGTTTCTACCCATTTATATTACCTAATATACTACATACTAGTTATGTGTATATTTTATCCAAATATGTAAACACTAGTTGTTGTACATATGTATTACTAAATCATAAAATCACTTATACTTGCTTTAGTGTTTTATGTGAAAATGTGAATATGTTAGAAACTATTAATTCAAACCATTTAGGTATTTTATTTGTTTCGTTAATATGATTTTACGTTTGTTATCGACAAAACAATAGAAGATCGTAAAATATAAATACACGCTTACGGCTTATTTGTATTAACAATCTCCCTTTTGTTGATGACAAAACATAAAATTATTTTAAGGAAAAGCTAAAATTGTAAAAGTTTGAATTTGTAGTTTTACTTTTCTCCCCTTTTGTCGAAATGTAAACTGTTTGAAGGAAGGCAACACATTGTTTTTAAGAAAAACATGTGAAAGAATTAAAAGTAAAAGAAATAGAGAGCATATAACGGAAAGGATCTCGTCTTTACTCCCCTTGACGAGTCCATCCCTATGTAAGGGCGTCAAGTAAGTGATACTAATCTAGTTTGTTTGCAAATAAGTTTGCAAAGATATCGCTCTCTGACGAATGTGCTCCCCTTGATGATTGCAATTTTGCAAGGGGATGTCACGAATGTAAACCAAGTATTGCAAGTAATTTGCAATGTATTGCTTTGACATAAAGCTCCCCCTAGCTTTAGGATGTCAAAGTCTTCATATGTAAATTGAATAACTACAAAACAAAGGTTAGAAAGCAAATATAATTCACAATTTCCTGCAAATGTGATTCAAGTTAGTAGAAAGAAAACTTTATGTCTCATGATCCCACGGTTCCTCCTAGTAGGGATCCGTCTAGGCAATCGGGATCCGTATTAACGATTTCAAAGAACGGTGATATAACAAGTAATGTTATCACAAAATGAGATATGAATACAAGGTAATCATATTCTCGTAAAATAACAAGTAGCATGTAATTTCATTTAATAAAACTAGAGTTATGATATACATGACTCTAAAAACTAAGAAAATAAGAAAATACATGACTAGGAATTTTAAACCAACTATCGCTGATGCTAGGACACCACTAAAATCTTCTAGCTCAAGTTTTGTTTAGGTTTAATCTCGTCGAAACGCTCGAGGAGATGATAGAACATGAAACGTTGGTCTTCTCGCACTTCATGTATCAAACCTTCAACATGTTGACAATGATAGCAATCGTTGTCATGGCTAGGTAGTGGTGGTGGAAGAAATGAAATGGCTTGATGAGAAGGATCAAGTGAAGCGGCTTGTGGAGCTTCAAATGATGGAGGGATTGGTGGAGGCGCATTTGAGAATGGCTCACCAAGAATGAAGGTGGTGGTAGAAGTGTCAACTTCCATATGGTCGGGTGGTTGACTTTGATGATTTCTCATAATCCAAATGGGATTATATGATGGAAACGCGAAAAGGAAGCCGGAGCAAGTGTTGACTCAACACCTTGATTTTGAACCATTATTCCTCCTAATGAGGTGAATGTTGTCGTGAAGCGGCCGAGACGGCCTAGGAGGCAAGTCCTCTAAGTTGTAGAGGTGCGGTGATGATAGTGGGGATGTAAATGAAATAGCTCTAGGAACCAATGGTGATGGTTTGGTGGAGATGATATGGTTTGGCCTAGGAGGTATGGTGGTGTTTGGCATAGGTAGTTTTGTGGGTACTATCCTTTTAGGAATTGGTTTGATTGGATGATGAAGAATTCTATCATTTGTTGGCTTGACGGGAGATGATTCAGTTGAAGAGATTTCGTGTATAACATGAGCCTTTTTCATGGGTGGTTCTTTGGTGGATAAGTTACTACTTGGGGTTTTCCTCATGATGAGATGATTTCAAGAGGTTGCAAGAGCTGAAAGTTAGGATGAGAGTGATGACTATGGAGGTCCTAACAAGGTGGTTTATAAACTAAGAGATTTGGCAAGTGCATTTAAGCCTTAAGCCACTAGGATTCATTGGAATGTGATGATTGACATGCACAAGAGTCAACTTGAAGTTGCACTAATCTAGGAACTCATTTAAGATGAGATGGAGTGTTTGAGTTAGGAAGATGAGTTGAAATGATTGTTTTGGCAAGATTTGACATAAACTGTCACCGGATCCCACGGTTCCTTCCTTAGAGGATCCGTCTAGGCTAATCCTAGGATCCGGCTTTCAGTAGCTATGAAAGAGTAGAAATGATGTTTCTAAGATCTAAGACCTGTATCATCTTGAGTGTTTCAGTCCTCCTAAGTGTTTTAAATGAAGGTGTGCTTGAGTACTTGAAGGTGATGAATGATGTAGCTAATGATTGTCATTTATGGAAGGATTTGTAACTTTCAAAAGTACCAATGGATGAGCAAGGATGACACTAAAGAGTTAGAGTGTCAATTGAAGCTAAATGATCCTAGAGATCGTTGTGTCTTAGGATAATATTTTGGAAAATATCCTAGAAGCTTTGAGATGGGAAAACTAGATTTTGATCAACTTTGATCAATTTTGAGGTGAGGATGATTAATGATCAATTTTGCCATAATCGAAAGATTTCTAAGGCTAGATGGAAAGGATCAAGTAGAAAATGAAGTGTGAGTTTAAGAGCGGAAGAGTAATGGATTAAGAAAGAAACGGTAGATCTACAATCGTCTAGGTGAGTTATGTATGAGTAGGAAAGATCAACCTATCTTGATAAGGACTTCATTTGCCTTAAGACACTATATTTAGCATAGTGTGAGGTGTTCTAAAGATATGTTTGAATTATAATGCTTGCAATTGCATTTTCTCGCTTGCGGATCCCACGGTTCCCTAAGAGTAGGGATCCGCCTAGTACAATCTTTGGGATCCGCCTATCTCGCTCAAGCAGACCTTTACTAAAGGTATGCAATGATCTTGACAATGCATTATGTTAGGATTTAGTAAATCCAGTTATTAAAGAGTCGGTCACCTCAAGTATATGTAATCATTAGAAAGCTCGTAGTCGAGATTATTATAAGTTAAGTTGTATTTAGTTTATGTATCACCGTGGAGGACGAACGGGTCTTTACCCATCGTATGCCCGATCCACAGCCCGATAGGTGGCGATTTATGTAAAGATTATAAATACTCTCTACCTTCCAAGGTAGAGTTGGAGCTCATAATAAGACTTTTCTTTCTCTCACTATAGTTCCTCAAACCTCTAACTATCTCTCTCTAGAACTCTTTGTACGCCTATTTGATCTTATGGTTTAGTGTGTTTATGAAATCCAATATGTTACAATTGGTATCAAGAGCCATGGTTTGATCATCTCTTACATATCTTTGGATTTCTAGTGACTTTTAGGTGTTTTTAGAGTTTGAAAAAGTTTAGTGGTTTTTGCATCATTTGGATCATTTCTAGTGTTAAAGTTTGAATCTTGGGTGTAGTTTTATGTTTAGAATCATTGTATGTGCTTGGGTTTTGATTTGTTAAGCTTGAATCATCGTGGTTGGGTTGTTTTTGGATTGAAAAGTGGTGTTTATGTGTTTTTCTTGCTAGCGACTTAAGCCACGGATAAATTATCTTGGTAGCGACTTGCTTTGCAAATTGGTAGCGAGTTGTAGTTGAAGGTCTTAGCGAGTTGAGCTAGCAACTTGTCTATTGAGACAAGTCGACAAACAAGACACTTAGTGGAATCTCCACCACGGTAGCGACTTGGTGAAAGTTAACGACTTGTACTTAAGTTTGTTAGCGACTTGGTGTTAGCGATTTAGTGCTTAGCGAGTTGCTCTTTAGCGACTTGACAACTTAGCGACTTGGTGCTTAGCGATTTGTCACAAAATTTTGCTAGCGATTTGGTGCTTAGCGAGTTGCTCTTTAGCGACTTGACAACTTAGCGACTTGGTGCTTAGCGATTTGTCACAAAATTTTGCTAGCGATTTGGTGCTTAGCGAGTTGCTCTTTAGTGACTTGATAACTTAGCGAGTTGGTGCTTAGCGACTTCTTGTCAAAATTTTACTAGCGACTTGGTGCTTAGCGACTTGGTTCGATTTTCTTAGCGACTTGGTTGACTCGTCATGTACGGTTTTCTCTTGATTTAGTAAAATCTCGTGAAAGAATCTATTTCCGGTTTAATCATAGAGTTATAAAATCCGCTTAATCTGTCAACATGTCTACCAACGTTCCTACAATCATTTCCACTGCTGCGAGGATGTTCAAGCAATGGTTCAGATACTCGCCCACCCATGCTTGATGTAATCGACTACGACTCTTGGGCTCAACGAATCGATTTTATTGTCTTGGAAAGGAAAATGGAGTCAACATTCTCAAATCCATTGATGAAGGACCGTGATCGGGTTGAGACTACTAGAGACTTAATTGATACAATGAAGATGGAACAATGATCTATGGAATTGATGCACCAAAGACATATGATGAGCTCGATGATAAGGAGAAAAGAGATTCGATGTCGATATCGTGGCTTCTAACATCGTACTTCAAGGTCTTCCAAAAGATATCTACAAGTCGATCAATCACAACACCGAAGCCAAGGCAGTGTGGGATAATGTCAAGATGCTTCTCTCGTGTTCAAATAACTATGGAAGACAGAGAATCACAACTCTATGATGAATTTAAACACTTCAAGATGAAACCGGATGAGAGTGTCCATGAGTATTACATGAGATTCCACAAGCTTGTTAGTGATATGAGGAACATCGAATGACTATGCCAAACATTCACCGAACTCAAAGTTTGTAAACAACATGAATCCGAATGGCACAAGTTTGTCACTTCAGAAGCTCACTAAAGGATTGAAGAATACAAACTATGAGCAATCAGATGCCTTCCTTCTCCGTAATGAGAGACATGCTATGTTTGAAAAAGGATTCTTCATCGCTCAAAACCAACCGTGGAGAGACAAGCTCATCGAATGATTCAACCGCCTTCTACTCAAACATTGGAATCACAACCAAAGCCTCACAAGTCATACCCATGGGTAATGGTAACCACAAACTCATTCCCGATCCAATGTTCAAACAAGTCGATGCCGATGCACACGTGGAAACTTCATTAATCAACTGCTCTCATGATCACCAAAACATGAACTCTCTCCCACACACCAACAACGACCTCGTAACAACATCTAATCCACACAATCGTAAACTGCCGAGATGGAAAGGTTATGGTGCAAATGGCTCAAGAAAGGCAAGACGAACAAGGAAGAGGTGGAGCCGGTAGAGGTTATGCCGCAAATTAGAATAGGGGAAGGAATGGAAACCGTGGTCAAGCTAAGCCAATCAAATGTTACAACTGTGGAGGTGAGGACACATTGCAAGGAACCGACATCGCCAAAACGCCTCGTAATGCCGAGTACTTGTGGACTAGATGTTGCTTGTGCAAGCTCGTGATAATGGTGCGCTTTGGATGAAGAGGAGTTGTTGTTCTTGGTCGAGGAAATGCTAAGACTTATGATGCGATGTGGATGAGCAACCAATTCGTGAGATAGGCCATAATCATCGAATGCCTTTCAAGTAGTCGATTGTGATGCATAAGTCTCGGATGTTGATGAAGAACCCATCGCACAAACCATTTTCATGGCTAGCATTTCTCCAATGGTCTCTCCTAAAGTCTCTTCATCACCACAAGCTGGTCCATCCAAAGACAAAATCATTTCGAGGTATTAAAATTATACGATGAAGTTGATGAGCAAAAGATACATAACGGCACAATCATCCGTAATTATTAAATCGATATTGAAAATATGGGTAATATTAATGTTGTCCCATACGATCAATATGTGAAACAAAGTGAAAGTAAGATTGTACCAAGTGATGTATCTTATGCGATCAATGATGACTATGCTTTTGACGAATACTCGCACGCCCTCGATGATTCTCGCTATTTCGAACTTAATGCTTATAAAGAACGTGTTGCTATTTATGAACAACGTGCTAAGTTTGAATTAACCTCCGTGAGCGTGAAATGGATGACCAAATGCGCATAACTATTAGAAAAGTAGGTTTAGAGAAGAAGTATTGAAACAAGAGTTAAACTCCTTACAAGATAAGCTTTCTAAAACTGCTAAGCAAAACAAGAACTTCAAGAAAATGTTAAATGCTTAAGCAAGAATTCGTGTTAAGGAATCAAAACTTTTGAATGATTTTTCTAATCTAAAACCTTGAAGAACAAGCTTGAAAATAAGTTGTACGTACAAGGAAATACCATTCGATCGCTCACTTAATCACTAAGTATAGAGTCTTAAGCGATAAGCATAGCATTCCCCTTGTTGAGGAACCAAATCCAGAGGTCATTAAGAAGGCTAGAAATGCTCATAAAGTTCTTTATGATAGCAATGAAACCTTAAGCCTAGATGAAACCTAGTTGCGTTGAGTGCACCGAGGAAGATAAGAAATCGATGAAGTCACTAGGAAAAGATGAACAAGAAACTAGATGATCCTAAATGTAAAGAGAAGAAAATAAATATCACACCCCATGATTACAAGAAGGAGAATTGGATTTCCTTGAACATGTTTAAGCCTCGGACGTTGTTAACTCCCAAACAAGTGTTCGGAAAAGGATTTAGATAAGCAAAAATAGAGAATCTTGTTGTAACTAACCCCCTTTAGGAAAATGCCTTCAACAACTGTGTATCCTCCCAATACACCAATGCATTTTGTTCCTAGGAATATTGCCACTAAAAGCAAGACCTTAATCATCAATATGTTATTTTTCAACTATTTGTTGATTTTGAGAAAACTTGTAAGAAAAGGATCACACCCACCGTATAATCAAGGGAAAGAGGTTTTGAGCAAATAAAAGAATGTTATTTAATCAAGTCATGCCATTCTTTAAACAACTAAAAGATCATTTTGAAAGTCTAAAAAGGGAATGAACTTAGACATTAAAGAAATGGAAAAGGAGTTTGATGCAATGATAGTTGAGGTTGATAACTATGAGCGAGCACTTAAATATAATGAGATTGAGAGGAAGAACTTGAATACATTGAATGAGACTCTTATTTCGAATGTATTACTCAAGATGTGTTTTTCATCGCTACAAACTGCTCCATTAATGCTTCTCAATTTCATGAATTATTTGTTGCCCTAAAGTCTCCCATGATCGTGTCATTGAGCTTGAAAAGACTAATTCAAAACTAAATGAGAAAATTGAACCGGATGATCACGATAACTGTTAAACATTTTTCTAAACTAGAGGTTGAGCATTTTAACTTACAACTAAAATATCAACATCTTAAAGAAAATGTCAAAACTTCAAATATCAAGACATCCTCGGATGCTCCGTAGTTTGATGCGCTTTTCAAATTAACAAACGTGATGAATGATTCAAGCTCACCGTAACACGATCGTAAAGTTGAAAGCCCAAATCTCTCAATTAAAGGGTCAAAAGAACAATGTGACAGCTCCCAAATGCCTCCTCCTTTAGATTCTCGTAATTCTTAAACGTTTCATCTTCAAAACTTAGTAAATGCATTACAAAAGGAAAACGAAAGTTTTCTAGAAGAAAATGAAAAGGTTAAACGTCATTTGAATGAGTTATTTGAATCAATAAAAGTCACTCGCAACAAAAATAACGAACAAATAGCTTCATTGCAAAAGGAAATTTAGAATCTGAAGAGCCAGGTAAAAGGGAAAATGCCAATGACCAATGGGGAGAATGATGTATCAAAGGTTCACTCTTGTAATAGATATGCTTTGTCTGTGAAATATGTTCCCCCTCATCTTAGGAATAACAAACTTGCAATTCAAACATATTTCTCATACCTTAAGGATTGTCTAGAATGTCTCCGTGAGATTGTTGAAGAGGATAAGTTAGAGAAACCACTTGATAATGCAATTGGGCATGCATGCTTATGTGCCAAACTATTTCAAGAACTTCTAGAATGCTTAATCACAATATGCCCTAAGTCCTTAGGTGAGAGAGTTAATCCTTTGATTCCTTGTTCTATGCCTAGTGCCAAGCATGAAATCCATTCAATGCCCAATGTTAAGAAAGTGAACCTTAGTGTGCTCGCATGTAGTTCGAGATCCCATCACATCTAAACAGAGATCCAAAGAGTAGCAAAACCAACTAATGTTCCCATTCCTCTACAGAGTAATCATGACATTAAAGCAAGCATGTCAAAGTCTCAAGACAATACAAGGAATGATAGGACCTCGCAAGCTAAGAATGTGCATTGGAAGAGTAGAAGACCAACCTAGGAACTTTAAGTTTGAGTCAATAAAACGAATCGTGTTGATTCTAGTATTTTCCATAGGCGCATCAGAATTAATTCAATTCGATACTATTTGCAAACCTTGTAATGATGTTTGCTTGAATTTCACACTATTCATGAATGTGGTGTGAATGTTTTGTCTAAAGTCACAAATCCCCATTAACATTGTTAAAACAAAATATCATGCTAAGAAGGCAAAAGGCAAAGGCTAAAGAAAGTTAGAAACAAAGGAAGCCCACAGGAAGAACATTTAGTAAGATAGGTTATCAATGGATACCGTTGGCCATAAGGTTAATCGACAATGCCCACTAGAAAATGGATGCCCATCGGTAGAACTATTCCCTTAAGAAGTGAACATACTTTAAATAGGGAAAATACGAACACTAGTAATCGCATCTATTCATAATAACTCCATTGATTCAATTTCGATATGAATGTTTCTATTTCGATGGGGTGTTCCAATCATCATTATTAACCAAATGGAACCCATTCTTGCATGGGGATCCCAAATATCCAGCTTATCCATTCTTGTCTGTGTTCAACCGCAGATCGCTCAAATCGCTCGTGGTACTGGACTCAGCCGCTCCAAGCATATGACCGAGACCGGTCGCGCTCATGAACTTCGTGAGTAAATTCATCGTGACGCTTAGATTCGGAACGCCATTTTAGAGCTATTATGGGTTATGAAGATTATGTGGTTGGTAAAAGTGTGATTTGTGGTATATTATGTGGAAGGTCTTGGTCACAACTGTCTCTCGTTGGTCAATTCGTGATTCGATCTAGAAGTGGCTTTTAGAAAACATACTTGCTTCGTTAGAGAACTTGATGGTGTAGAATTATTAAGAGGAACTCGAGGTTCTAACCTATACACCATCTCTATCGATGACATGATGAAGTCCTCTCCAATATTCTTACTATCAAAGGCTTCTAAACAAAGTCTTGGTTATGGCATCGCTGTCTCAATCACTTGAACTTCGGCACCATAAACAACCTTTCCGTAAAGGATCTTGTCGAGGCTTACCCATTAAAATATGAAAAGATCATCTTTGTTCACTTGCCAATTGGGTAAAAGCATGAAATATGCCCACAAACCAAAACCCACAAATTTCAGAATGGAAGTTCTTCATACCCTTCATATGGATCTCGCGGACCAATGAGAGTGCAAACGATAAATGGGAAGAAATACATTCTAGTAGTTGTTGATGACTACTCGATTTACTTGGGTAAAGTTTTTGAGGACAAAGGATGAAACCCGTATGTCATCATCAAACTAATCAAACAAACTTCAAGTTCGACTCAACAATACCGCTGAATTGTTCGAATAGACAATGGCACGTAGTTTGTCAACAAAGACTTAATTCGCTTTTATGAAAGTGTTGGAATCACCATCAAAGAAGTGTTCCACGAACTCCTCAATGTAACGGTGTAGTTGAAAGACTAAATCGAACTCTTGTAGAAGCCGCAAGAACAATGCTTATTTATTCAAAGGTTCCAATGTTTCTATGGGTCAAGCCATTGCCACCGCATGCTACACCCAAAATAGTTCCATTATACACACCTCTCATGGAAAAACTCCATATGAACTTGTTCATAAACGAAAACCTGATCTCTCCTACCTTCGTGTGTTTGGTGCTTTGTGCTATCCAACAAATGACAACACGATTTAGGTAAATTAAGAGCAAAGGCAGATATTAGAGTTTTTGTTGGGTATGCACCAAACAAGAAGGGTTACCGAATCTACAACAAGAGAACCCGAAATATCATGGAAACAATTCACGTTATGTTCGATGAGTCGACCGTCAAATGGCTCTGGACAACCCAGCCTGACCCGCACTTCAAAACAAATTCCCATTGGTTCATCCTTGTACCAAATTCCTCTCCACTATTCCATATGTACCTCCAATCAAGATGATTTGAAGAAACTATTTGATCCGATGTTTGATGAACTCTATGAGCCAAGTGTTGATGAATCAATTCCCACAATGAGGTCGCCATATCCTCGAGAATGAAGTCAATCCTTCGCCTCAATATCATTAAGTCAAGAAGCGCTGCTTGCGATAACTCAATCTCATCAACAAATCATCAATCTTTGAATGTACATCATGGAACTGCTTTACGCATCAATGATGAAGTTAATCCCTTTGCTACTCCCGAAGATGCTCAATTTGAAAACATATTTGCTCTCGAATCATCATCGTAACCATCTTCTTGAGAGACATCGACTCACTACCTCGGTCCCTCAACAACCGCCACATGAACACCTTATAAAATGGACTCACGATCATCCGTTAGACAACATCATTGGAAATCCTCTCGCCCAAAGATCAACACGAAAACAACTTGCAACCGATGCCTTATGGTGCTTCTTCAACTCCGTACTCTCTAAGATCGAACCAAAAGATGTTAAAACCGCTATGAATGAAGACAATGGTTCAATGCCATGCAAGAAGAAATTCATGAGTTTGATCGACTTGATGTATGGGAATTAGTACCGCTCCGAATGTGCTATGATCATTGCTCTAAAATGGATCTTCAAAGTGAAACTTGATGAGCATGGTGATGTCCTAAAGAACAAGGCTCGATTGGTTGCTAAAGGATACCGTCAAGAGGAGGGTATTGACTTTGAAGAATCATTTGATCCTGTTGCTCGACGAGGCAATCATAATCTTTTAGCTAATGCCGCCAGAAGAACATGGTAGTCTATCGATGGATGTAAAGACGACATTTCGAACGGAGATCTTAAAGAAGTCGCTCACGCCACCAACCCGAAGGCTTTGTGAATCCGAGCATCCTACTCACGCTATCATTTGAAGAAGGCTCAGACGGCTTTAAAGCAAGCTCCAAGGGCATGGTATGATACACTATCAAAGTTTCTTCTATCTACCGGTTTCAAAGAAAGGAGCATTGATCCTACATTGTTCACCGTAAAGTCGTGCAAACATTTAATTCACGCTCAAATTTATGTTGATGATATCATCTTTGCCTCGACCGACCCCAATGAGTGTGACCATTTTCAAATGAAATGGGTTCTAAATTTCAAATGTCGATGATGGGACAAATGTCATTTTCTTGGGATTACAAATTTCACAAAGTCCCGAGGCATTTTCATAAATTAATCTAAATATGCAAATGAGATTTTAAAGAAATTTGATTCGATTCTAGTGACCCGTTGACACTCCCATGATTGAACGTACGAAACTAGATGAGGACCACTCGTGGATCATGGTAGACCAAACGAAATATCATAGTATGATTGATCCTCGATGTACCTCAGCCTAATAGACCGTACATCTTGTTCATTGTTTGCATGTGTGCTAGATACCGTGCTAAGCCTACTAAAAGCACCTTGAAGCGGTTAAATGGGTCTTCGGTATCTCCAAGGAACCATCAATATGGGACTTTGGCACCGAAAGACACCGGTATGTCACTAACAACCTATGCGATGCCGATCATGCAGATGTCAAGATACTCGTCAAGTACTTCCGAGGTGCTCGGTTTTGGGTGATAAGCTTGTGAGTGGTCTTCAAAGAAGCAAATGAGTACTTCTATTTCTCTACATAGACGGAATACATAGCCATGTCATCTTGTTGTGCTCAAATCCTATGGATGAGATCCTAATTATCTAACTATGGCTTTGAATTCAACAAAATCCTCTCAGATCGTGATAATAAAGTGCTATTGCTCTCTCATGCAACAACGCACAACACTCAAGAGCAAAGCACATCGACATTCGACATCATTTCATCGGGAGCAAGTTGAAAACGGTGTGGTGGAACTTTACTTTGTGAGGACCGAATACCGCTAGCGCACATCTTCACCAAAGCTCTTCCTAGAGAACTTTTGAGTTTATTCTTCCACGATTGGGTCTTAAGAGCCTTCAACCGAAACACTCAAACATCTTCAAGAGGAAGAAGAGGAGTAAAAGGTTTCCTTCATCTATCCCATGTAAATAGTTTTTCAAAATCAAATAGAAAATATAAAACTTTCAAAATCCATAAAACTTAAAATCTTGAAAAATTCCAAAATATTGTCTTTTGTCATGTTTTTCTCGATTCGATTATATCTACGGTTTTTGTGCTGTCATTCAAAGAATGACACGGACTTTAGATGTTGTTCGAATTTTCATATTTAAAAAAAAAAAAAAAAAAAATTTTTGAGAGAAAGAAAAATGGTGGTTTATTGTCATCTCAGCAAGAACTGCTTTCAAAGAAAGAACAGAGACATGCTAACCGTTTTTCAAATCTCATGCTCGATTCTATAAATACAATTTCTTACTATCTAATGAAAACTAATTGCTTTGAAAAATTACTCGGACTCTATTTGTGAAAATCATCCGAACTTAACAGTTGTCATAATATCTATCTCTCAATCAACAACTTATGTCATTGATTGAGGGGAGAATGATTTTCAATTAAAATTAAAAGTGTATTTTTTAAAACAATGGTACCGCATCGTGGTTATTATTAAGTTTTCAAATGATATTCAAGCATGTTTAATCTTTGGAGTCTAAAGTCTCAAAATTCGATCCTTAAGATCAAGTCACAATTCTCCTTAAAAGCTTTCAAAATCAATTTAAATCTCTGAGATCACAAATCTCAAATGATTTGATAATTGTGATCGGGGAGAATTTGTGATTTAAATTGATTTAAACCGATAATTCGGTAAATGGTTTTATAAGGATGTACAAGCTCACCTTCCCACATGTGCCAAACTATTTCAAATTTTCCATGCACATGTCGAGGGGAGCATCTATCTTAAACCACAAAGATCTCAAACGTGATCAATTTATATCAATGTGCGTGTTCCTCTTGTATGTGCAAAACTCTTTCAAACCTTAAGGCACATATTGAGGGGAGCATGCTTATGAAAACCTCATCCTTCCCTTATATGCTTTATCTACTTGTTTTGATCGGGAAGTGATGTTGATATCTTTAGAAAATGGTAATCAAAGAAGTTAATTCTTTCTCTTGCCTCCGTGTGCAAAACGATTTCAAACACTTGATGCACATGTTGAGGGGAGCTCTTGTTCTAAAAATATAAAAACAATTCAGTACAAAATACTTTGATAATATATCATAAGTATCCGGATTGATTTTCAAATGGTTTTCAATTGGTTCCAATGGCGATGAACAATACCAAATAGACCGACCAACTTTACTTTATGTATGGTGATATAAGGATGATAAGGTTAGGTATTTGTTCCCATGATCCGCCAGATCCCGAGGATCTACCTGTGGACAATCCACTAGATAGTGTAGAAGTCCTTAGGTATATTGAAAAAGGAGAAAATGAGATATGTGAAGAGTGCGGATCGAGTCTCGAGCTAGTACTTGAATAAACCCAACAAGGTTCTAGCTATGAAGTCTCGTAAGCATCAAGGGGTTGAAGAATGAAAAAGAATTGAATGAGAAAAGGGTGAAAACAAATAGCCCCCAATTATTCAACCTTAGGGCAGAAACCGGGTTCAATTCATATGCTACTGGTGGTTACCAAGGTAACATCGGTATTGAAGACAAGACGTCATGGACCCAGTGACGCACTGCACTTCATCTTCCCAAACCACTCAAGTTCCTCTTGAAAGGACTTGTTTCATTCTCACGGGGAACCGACATTATCTATCGACTTTCTCTTAGAGATTGTTGGTATTGAAGAAGGAGACCCTCTCCCTAGTCTCCGATACAGGAACCAAATGTGCACAAATTGAGTCTAGAGCCACGAGATCATCAATAAATCTCATTAGGACACTTTCAATGAAGACTCTCTGTTTCACACAATGTGGAAAGAGAGATTATATCTTGAGTCCTACGCATTATCCTTGTGGTATTGCTGTAACATCCGAGTGATATGCTTACATATTCACAATGAAGATGAAAAGCCTTCGAGCCAACATCAAACAAGCTCCTCGGTAGGTGGCATGTGAGATCTATTCTATAGATCAACCATGTGACAACCGAATGTAAACAATGGGGCGATTCAATCTTTTGAATCAATCTCGGTTCGTGTTATGGATTGACGGATACCTTTGAAAAACCGGTCATTGTGCTTAAAACTCTTTTCTTTAGCACATCGACCGTGTTCGAATATTTCAAATCAAAAGGTGTTTGTGATTGATAATTGATTTTCATTAAAACCTTCGTTGTATTGCAAAAACAATTTCTATTGAGCAATACACGATTGTTTTTCAAATCTCTTTCATCAATCGTGAATCTCTATTCACGGGTTCACTCACTCCGTGTTGTCTTCTTTGAGACATTCCAGTTTGAGAATAGCTAGAACAATCTGCGAAACCTCGTCAAGGAGATTCTTATGAATCCTACCGATCATAGGCGAGACTTGTAATCGATCAACGGGAACCGTGGGCGTGCACCTCAATTCAACAAAGTGACCAAAGACACTTTCGTGCGCTTTATTGCTAATCACAGTGCGTGTCGCCCCTACGCTTGCAACCGATCGTAATGAAGCGGTCAATCCATAGCCGCATGCTCACTCAACACATTCATCTCAAAAGAAATCATGATTAGTGCATCAATGAATCGATATTTTCACTCCATGCTTCGCTACGCTCCCGCCAATATCATGAATCAACGAAAGCTTCCGCTACTCGATGAGAAGATATCATGATCCGTAATGTGAGCATGTCGGTCCGCTTTGTCATAACATCACATAATACCAACACCACAATGGATGAGTTAGAGATTGATGTTTCTCGATGATCTCAAAAGTGGCTCAAGAAATTACTATCACGTGGATCAAGAAAAGACCTCCACTTGGATTAACCAAACATGCAATGAGAAGAATCGATGACTACGAGCTTCAGAGCAAAGTACTACATCAAGAATGCAAGAACAATTTTAATGTAACATCTGCTTGTATTCAATGTAATTTTAGTATATGTTTGAGGTGACCTCCTTAGGGGAGATTGTTAGATTTAGTAAATCCAGCTTATTAAAGAGTCGGTCACCTCAAGTATATGTAATCATTAGAAAGCTCGTAGTCGAGATTATTATAAGTTGTTGTATTTAGTTTATGTATCACCGTGGAGGACGGACGGTCTTTACCCACCGTATGCCCGATCCACACCCGATAGGTGGCGATTTATGTAAGACTATAAATACTCTCTACCTTCCAAGGTAGAGAGTTGGAGCTCATAATAAGACTTTTATTTCTCTCACTAAAGTTCCCTAAACCTCTAACTTTCTCTCTCTAGAACTCTTTGTACGCCTATTTGATCTTATGGTTTAGTGTGTTTATGAAATCCAATATGTTACACATTATATCTCAAGGATAGTCTAAAAAAGAGTTCTAATACTAAGATATCAAATGTAAGACGTTTTATTTCATGAAGGAAATTGGATTACATTGATAAAGCACGAGTACAATAGAATTGATCCTATTTTGGAATACTACTAGGTTCCTTGAATGTTTTTGCTAGGAGGATCATTATGTGATTGATGAGTGTTGGTGGAATCAAGAATGAAGAAAGTCTTCATGAGAGATATGTTTAGAGGTTCCATCATTTTATTCACAAGTACGTACAACGGACTTTGAAATTGAGGATGGAAGTGCATAACATTATGATAGAGGCGTGTCAAGAACATTCCATATGGGATGAGTTTATTCTGGAGCCTTGAAGATTTGCAATCGCCTCATGAAGAAGTAGCCGAGATTGTATGGTTGTTGTGTTAGCAAACAAGACAACATGTGAGCACAACAAGGGGAAGAATTTCGATTTCCCAAGACTCCAAAAATTTTCACGAGGATGAGTGCAAGAGGTTTGTACTCTTCTCGGATGTCCCGTGTGAAGATAATGTTTGGATCGGAGTAATATGGTCGAGGTTTGCATATTATGCGATTTAAATCTTCCGGAGAGGGTATGTGAACAATATAGGCTATTTTCTTCACGAAAGTTGAAGAGAGAATCAAGAGACCAATCTTCGTGAAGGCACATTGTCCATGATTTGGAATCCGGAGGATGTGAGCAAAATACCCAAGGGTTAGAGTGAACTTTTGGTTTTGATATAAAACCAAAGAGATAGAGAGCGATCCTCGCTATGAACGAGTTCGACTTGACGTAAGAATTCCATTATAAACCTTGGACATATCTTCTCATTGATTTCAAGAAGACATTCTAGTCCTATAGCTCGGAAGGAGGTATTGATACATTCTTCAAATTGTAGAGAGGTATCTACAATACGTCCTTCATGGAAGTGACGGGTTTCGAGATTGTTGAACCCACGGACATGATTTCCAGGTGTGTTGGGCTCAAGAGAGATGTTAGGAGTGTAGACGCTAGTGAGTGAAAAATCAAACTCGTATTCATGCGTCATAGTTGAACCAATAGAAGTGATGGATTAATAAGAGGTGATGTTTATGGTCAACCTATAATTATCTAACGCTTTTATTAGATTTTTATTAACAATGGTTTTTAAACAAGAAAGACACTTGACTCACTTATGGTTTTGACATTCTAGTGGAGTATTACTTAGAAGAAAATGGTTTTAATTTGCATAAAAAGCTGCTTTTCTAGTAGGACGGATCCCACGGTTCCTTTCAAAAGGGATCCCGCTAGTATAACTTCCGGATCCGTGGATCTCAGAGTAATGTAAATGTATTAGATAAAAACATAGGTTTTATATATTTATACCACGAAGTGTTTTATCCTACATTTTCTTTTAGCATGCATTCATGACTTCTAATGTATCATGAAGGAATATGAAACATATAAATCACAAGAAAATAAATAATAACAAAGATAACAAGATTATTAGTAATATTGCATTTCAATGCTAAGGATGATACAAAGGATTGGGTATATGATCCCAATGTAGATTAACAACACAAAGTAAATGTCTCCATATGTGAACTTCATCATAGGGAACACAAGTGCGATGAGTGTTAAGGCAATGAGCACGAAAGCGATGTAAACCATGTTGATGACGGATCTTCTTGGTTTCGTTGAGATGGAATGAGGAAGAAGATGAAGTTTTTGAGTGAGAGGAAATTTTGAAATTGGAAGATTTGAAAAGTGAGGATTTGATAGATAGGTCGACGGTGGGAGTTTTATAGGGAAGGAGGAATTTTAAAATTGTGTTTTGTTTTATTATTGGATTAAAAGAAAACAAAACATAAGTTTTATATACCACGACTTTAGACGAGAAATAAGACACGATGTAAGAAAAAGGCTTCCTAATAAAGCTTCATGTAAAACATGTAATTTGCACAAAAGATAATCATATAAATACCTAAATAGGTATACTTAATTATCAAGCAAAGTAAAAGAGAATCATACCTTTAGCGCACTTAGGAATGTCTTTACAAATGACACAAGAAATGTCACTTAGACTATTCCCGCTCCTTTATGCTTAAGATACCTTCTTAAGGAAGGTATTCTTGTTACCAAGCGACTCCTAAAGCTTGGTGGTATGAGCTTGGACACATCAACATGACAAGAAAGATTAGTGCAAACAAAAAATATATATAAAAAAAATGTTGTTATCGAATCAACATCCAAACATATAGTTTTAAAAGACATGGTGTTTGTTTTATGAAAACCTTCTTTGTAGTTTTCAATTAACCATGGACCAGATTAAGTTTTTAAAGTACAATATACTTCAAGAAACTTGGTAACGAAGCTCATGCCAATTGTGGAAAACTAGAAGGGGGGTTGAATAGTTTTGCCAATTAAAACTTCCTTTTGATCTATTTAGATTGACTTATGTCAATCTATTTGGATGTGTATGTTGATGTTAATAAACAAGCATATAAAGGTAAGTAATGAAAAGATAAGAGTAAGAAGCACAAAACCACAACACGAGTATTTATAGTGGTTCGCCACAAGGACACCTTCGCTGTTCTACTCCACCCCCGAGTCACCTACTCGAGAGTTCGTAATCACTACACCAATCTCCTTATGGCGAGAAGCCTTCACAACGCCGCTTACCCTTTTTCCGGTGCTAGGCTAACCACCGGTTCTTTCACCCAAGGTGAACCACACGCACACAACGCCGCCTACCCTTTATAAGGTACTAGGCTAAGTACCTAGTTCTTTCACCCAAGGTGAACTACACCTTCACAACATCGCCTACCCTTTATTAGATACTAGGCTAAGCACCTAGTTCCATTGCAATGGAGGAACTACTACCACACTACACCAACGACTAATCCCAAAGGAGATCTACCCTTTACAACATCATCAAGGATATCAATATCCTTGGATCTAATAATAGTCTATCTTGTACATCGAAACACACCATATTGAATGTACATCTAAGGCACCTTCACTAATACCTTTGACTAGATCTACAAGACACCTTTCACTAATGTCTTGTGTCTTCACTTCTAAGCACCTTCACTAATGCTTCTTTGTATTGACTTAGCACCTTTCACTAATGCTTCTTTGTCTTGACTTCTAAGCACCTACCACAAGTGCTTATGCTATAGAAGATATATACCATTCACTAATATCTTCGTCTTAACACTTAAGACATCTTTCACTAATGTCTTCAACACTACACTTCTTTGAGAAAAGAAAGGAATCATCAACAAGAAGATTTCAGTAGCCTTGATGATGAGGAAGCTTGGCAACTCATGGACTTGAGCTTGCTCGACTTCAAAGGTGGTGATCTTGCCTTTAAGAGGAACCTAAAAGATCACACAAAAACAAAACTACAAACATAGATCTCTTGGATCTAAGGTTAGTGAGATTTAACTCAGGGGAGAAAGTGTGTTAGAAAGGGGTGATGAATAATGAAGAAATGGCTCACTATTTATAGAGGAAAAATCCTACTATTCCCCGAATCCCACGGATCCCTTCCACTTGGGATCTGGCTAGCACAAAGCTAGGGATCCTTGGAACGCTCCTCTTTACCCATGGGTATTTTGGTTATGGGTCATGGGTTGAGCCATGGATATTTGGCTAGATACAATGTATCTTTTAGTGCAATGCACTTAGTCACTTGGGTATGGGTTGATCCATGGGTTATGGGTATTATCCATATGTGATATAAGCATGATGTCATGCAATGGGTTATGGGTCAAGATCCATGGGTTATGGGCTTTGGGTTGTACCCAACTATATTCAATGTATTTGCCCAATGGGTTGTGATACTTAAGTTTCTACCCATTTATATTACCCAATATACTACATACTAGTTATGTGTATATTTTATCCAAATATGTAAACACTAGTTGTTGTACATATGTATTACTAAATCATAAAATCACTTATACTTGTTTTAGTGTTTTATGTGAAAATGTGAATATGTTAGAAACTATTAGTTCAAACCATTTACGTATTTTATTTGTTTCATAATATGATTTTACGCTTGTTATCGACAAAACAATAGAAGATCGTAAAATATAAATAAACGCTTTTACGGCTTATTTGTATTAACAATCTCCCTTTTGTTGATGACAAAACATAAAATTATTTTAAGGAAAATTTAAAATTGTAAAAGTTTGAATTTGTAGTTTTTACTTTCTTCTCCCTTTTTGTCGAAACAAAAGAGCTTGAAGGAAGGCAACACATTGTTTTTAAGAAAACATGTGAAAGAATTAAAAGTAAAAGAAATAGAGAGCAAATAACGGAAAGGATCTCGTTTTTACTCCCCTTGACGAGTCCATCCCTATGTAAGGGCGCCAAGTAAGTGATACTAATCTAGTTTGTTTGCAAATAAGTTTGCAAAAGATATCGCTCTAATCGACGAATGTGCTCCCTCGATGATTGCAATTTTGCAAGGGATGTCACGAATGTAAACCAAGTATTGCAAGTAATTTGCAATGTATTGCTTTGACATAAAGCTCCCCTAGCTTTAGGATGTCAAAGTCTTCATATGTAAATTGAATAACTACAAAACAAAGGTTAGAAAGCAAGTATAATTCACAATTTCCGCAAATGTGATTCAAGTTAGTAGAAAGAAAACTTTATGTCTCACGGATCCCACGGTTCCTCCTAGTAGGATCCGCCTAGGCAATTTTGGGGATCCGTATAGTTGATGATTTCAAAGAACGGTGATATAACAAGTAATGTTATCACAAAATGAGATATGAATACAAGGTAATCATATTCTCGTAAAAATAACAAGTAGCATGTAATTCCATTTAATAAAACTAGAGTTATGATATACATGACTCTAAAACTAAGAAAATAAGAAAATACATGACTAGGAATTTTTAAACCAACTATCGCTGATGCTAGGACACCACTAAAATCTTCTAGCTCAAGTTTTGTTTAGGTTTAATCTCGTCAAACGCTCGAGGAGATGATAGAACATTAAACGTTGGTCTTCTCGTACTTCATGTATCAAACCTTCAACATGTTGACAATGATAGCAATCTTTGTCATGGCTAGGTAGTGGTGGTGGAAGAAATGAAATGGCTTGATGCGAAGGATCAAGTGAAGCGGCTTGTGGAGCTTCAAACGATGGAGGGATTGGTGGAGGAGCATTTGAGAATGGCTCGACCAAGAATGAAGGTGGTGGTAGAGAAGTGTCAACTTCCATATGGTCGGGTGGTTGACTTTGATGATTTCTCATAATCCAAATGGGATTATATGATGGAAACGCCAAAAAGGAAGCCGGAGCAAGTGTTGACTCAACACCTTGATTTTGAACCATTATTCCTCCTAATGAGGTGAATGTTGTCATGGAAGCGGATGAGACGGCCTAGAGGCAAGTCCTCTAAGTTGTAGAGGTGCGGTGATGATAGTGGGATGTAAATAAAATAGCTCTAGGAACCAATGGTGATGGTTTGGTGGAGATGATATGGTTTGGCCTAGAGGTATGGTGGTGTTTGGCATAGGTAGTTTTGTGGGTACTATCCTTTAGGAATTGGTTTGATTGGATGATGAAGAATTCTATCATTTGTTGGCTTGACGGAGATGATTCATTGAAGAGATTTCGTGTATAACACGAGCCTTTTTCATGGGTGGTTCTTTGGTGGATAAGTTACTACTTGGGGTTTTCCTCATGATGAGATGATTTCAAGATGTTGCAAGAGCTGAAAGTTAGGATGAGAGTGATGACTATGGAGGTCCTAACAAGGTGGTTTATAAACTAATAGATTTGGCAAGTGCATTTAAGCCTTAAGCCACTAGGATTCATTGGAATGTGATGATTGACATGCACAAGAGTCAACTTCAGAAGTTGCACTGATCTAGGAACTCATTTAAGATGAGATGGAGTGTTTGAGTTAGGAAGATGAGTTGAAATGATTGTTTTGGCAAGATTTGACATAAATTGTCATCCGGATCCCACGGTTCCTTCCTTAGAGGGATCCGTCTAGGCTAATCCTAGGGATCCGGCTTTCAGCAGTTATGAAAGAGTGGAAATAATGTTTCTAAGATCTAAGACCTGTATCATCTTGAGTGTTTCAGTCCTTCTAAGTGTTTCAAATGAAGGTGTGCTTGAGTACTTGAAGGTGATGAATGATGTAGCTAATGATTGTCATTTATGGAAGGATTTGGAACTTTCAAAAGTACCAATGGATGAGCAAGGATGACACTAAAGATTTAGAGTGTCAATTGAAGCTAAATGATCCTAGAGATCAGGTTGTTTCTTAGGATAATGTTTTGGAAAATATCCTAGAAGCTTTGAGATGGGAAAACTAGATTTTGATCAACTTTGATCAATTTTGAGGTGAGGATGATTAATGATCAATTTTGCCATAATCGAAAGATTTCTAAGGCTAGATGGAAAGGATCAAGTAGAAAATGAAGTGTGAGTTTAAGAGCGGAAGAGTAATGGATTAAGAACGAAACGGTAGATCTACAATCGTCTAGGTGAGTTATGTATGAGTAGGAAAGATCAACCTATCTTGATAAGGACTTAATTTGCCTTAAGACACTATGTTTAGCTTAGTGTGAGGTGTTCTAAGGATATGTTTGAAATATAATGCTTGCAATTGCATTTTCTGTTTGCCAGATCCCACGGTTCCCTAAGAGTAGGGATCCGTCTAGTACAATCTTTGGGATCCGCCATCTCGCAGCAGACCTTTACTAAAGGTATGCAATGATCTTGACAATGCATTATGTTAGGATTTAGTAAATCTAGTTATTAAAGAGTCTCACCTCAAGTATACGTAATCATTAGAAAGCTCGTAGTCGAGATTATTATATGAAAACTAGAATGGGGTTGAATAGTTTTGCCAATTAAAACTTTTTTTGCATCTATTTAGATCGACTTATGTCAATCTATTTGATGTTGGATGTTGATAAACAAGCATATAGGTAAGTAATGAAAAGATAAGAGTAAAAGCACAAAACCACAACACGGTATATATAGTGGTTCATCTACAAGGACACCTTCCTTGCCCTACTCCACCCCTCGGGTCACCTAGTCGAGAGTTTGTAATCACTACACCAATCTCCTTATGGCGGAGAAGCCTTCACAATGTCGCTTACCCTTTTTCCGTGCTAGGCTAACCACCGAGTTCTTTCACCCAAGGTTAACCACACCTACACAACGCCGCCTACCCTTTATAAGGTACAAGGCTAAGTACCTAGTTCTTTCACCCAAGGTGAACTACACCTTCACAACGTCGCCTATCCTTTATTAGGTACTAGGCTAAGCACCTAGTTCCATTGCAATGGAGGAACTACTACCACACTACACCAACGACTAATCCCAAAGGAGATCTACTCATTCACAAAATCATCAAGGATATCAATATCCTTGATCTAATACTAGTCTATCTTGCACATCGAAACACACCATATCGAATGTACATCTAAGGCACCTTTCATCGATGCTTTTGACTAGATCTACAAGACAACTTCACTAATGTCTTGTGTCTTCACTTCTAAGCACCTTTCACTAATGCTTCTTTGTCTTGACTTCTAAGCACCTTTCACTAATGCTTCTTTGTCTTGACTTCTAAGCACCTACCACAAGTGCTTATCCTATAGACGATAGATACCCTTCACTAATATCTTCGCCTTTACACTTGAGACATCTTTCACTAATGTCTTCAACACTACACTTCTTTGAAGAAAGAAAGGATCATCAACAAGAAGACCCAAGAGCCTTGATGATGAGGAAGCATGGCAACTCATGGACTCGAGCTTGCTCGACTTCAAAGGTGGTGATCTTGCCTTTAAGAGGAACCTAAAAGATCACAAAAACAAAACTACAAACATAGATCTCTTGGATCTAAGGTTCATGAGATTTAACTCAGGGGAGAAATTATGTTAGAAAGGGGTGAGAAATAATGAAGAAATGGATCACTATTTATATAGGAAAAATCCTACTGTTCCCAGATCCCACGGATTCCTACCACAAAGGATCCGGCTAGCAGAAAGCTAGGGATCCATGGAACGCTCCTCTTTGCCCATGGGTATTTTGGTTATCGGTCATGGGTCATGGGTTGAACCATGGATCTTTGGCTAGATACAATGTATCTTTGAATGCAATGCACTTACTCCCTCGGTATGGGTTGATCCATGGGTTATGGGTATTATCCATATGTGATATAAGCATGATGTCATGTAATGGGTTATGGGTCAAGATCCATGGGTTATGGGCTTTGGGTTGTACTCAACTACATTCAATGTATTTGCCCAATGGGTTGTGATACTTAAGTTTCTACCCATTTATATTACCCAATATACTACACACTAGTTATGTGTATATTATACCCAAATATGTAAACACTAGTTGTTGTACATATGTATTAATAAATCATAAAATCACTTATACTTGTTTTAGTGTTTTATGTGAATATGTTAGAAACTATTAGTTCAAACCATTTACGTATTTTATTTGTTTCGTTAATATGATTTTACGCTTGTTATCGACAAAACATTAAAGATCGTAAAATATAAATAAACGCTTTACGGCTTATTTGTATTAACAATCTCCCTTTTGTTGATGACAAAACATAAAATTATTTTAAGGAAAAGCTAAAATTGTAAAAATTTGAATTTGTAGTTTTACTTTTCTCCCCTTTTGTCGAAACAAAAGTGTTTGAAGGAAGGCAAGACATCGCTTTTTAAGAAAAATGTGAAAGAAGTAAAGTAAAATAAATAGAGAGCAAGTAACGGAAAGGATCTCGTTTTACTCCCCTCGACGAGTCCATCCCTATGTAAGTGGCGTCAAGTAAGTGATACTATCTAGTTTGTTTGCAAATAAGTTTGCAAACAATTTCGCCTAAGAGATGAATGTGCTCCCTTGATGATTGCAATTTTGCAAGGGGATGTCATGAAATGTAAACCTAGTATTGCAAGTAATTTGTAATGTATTGCTTTGACATAAAGCTCCCTAGCTTTAGGATGTCATGCAAATTGAATAACTACAAAAAAGGTTAGAATTCAAGTATAATTCACAATATCCTGCAAATGTGGTCCAAGTTAGTAGAAAATAGTTTATGTCACGGATCCCACGGTTCCTCCTAGTAGGGATCCGCCTAGGCAATTCTGGGGATCAGATAATGATTAATTTCAAAGAAAGGTGATATAACAAGTAATTTTATCACAAAATGAGATAAGAATATAAAGAGATCATATTCTCGTAAAAATAACAAGTAGCATGTAATTCCATTTGATAAAACTAGAGTTATGATATACATGACGCTAAAAACTAAGAAAATAAGAAAATACATGACTAGGAATTTCTAAACCAACTATCGCTGATGCTAGGACACCACTAAAATTCTTCTAGCTCAAGTTTTGTTTAGGTTTGATCTCTTCAAACGCTCGAGGAGATGATAGAACATGAAACGTTGGTCTTCTCGTGCATCATGTATCAAACTTTAACATGTTGACAATGATAGCAATCTTTGTCATGGCTAGACACCGTGGTGGAAGAAATGAAATGGCATGATGCGAAGGATCAAGTGAAGCGGCTTGTGGAGCTTCAAACGATGGAGGAATTGGTGGAGGCACATTTGAGAATGGCTCACCAAGAATGATGGTGGTGGTAGAAGTGTCAACTTCCATATGGTCGGGTGGTCGACTTTGATGATTTCTCATAATCCAAATGGGATTATATGATGGAAACGATGAAAAGGAAGTTTGAGCAAGTGTTGACTCAACACCTTGATTTTGAACCATTATTCCTCCTAATGAGGAGAATGTTGTCGTGAAGCGGATGAGATGGCCTAGAGGCAAGTCCTCTAAATTGTAGAGGTGTGGTGATGATAGTGGGATGTTAATGAAATAGCTCTAGGAACCAATGGTGATGGTTTAGTGGAGATGATATTGTTTGGCCTAGAGGAATGGTGGTATTTGGCATAGGTAGTTTTGTTGGTACTATCCTTTAGGAATTGGTTTGATTGAATGATGAAGAATCCTATCATTTGTTGGTTCGACCGAGATGATTCGTTGAAGAGATTTCGTGTATAACACGAGCCTTTTTCATGGGTGGTTCTTTGGTGGATAAGTTACTACTTGGGGTTTTCCTCATGATGAGATGATTTCAAGAGGTTTGCAAGAGCTGAAATTTAGGATGAGAGTGATGACTATGGAGGTCCTAACAAAGTGGTTTATAAACCAAGAGATTTGGCAAGTGCATTTAAGCCTTAACCCACTAGGATTCATTGGAATGTGATGATTAACATGTACAAGAGTCAACTTCGTAGTTTGCACTGATCTAGGAACTCATTTAAGATGAGATGGAGTGCTTGAGTTAGGAAGATGAGTTGAAATGATTGTTTTAGCAAGATTTGACCTAAACTGTCATCCGGATCCCACTGCCTTCCTCGTAGGGATCCGTCTAGGCTAATCCTAGGGATCCGCTTTCGTGATTATGAAAGAGTGGAAATGATGTTTCTAAGATCTAAGACCTATATCATCTTAAGTGTTTCAATCCTCCTAAGTGTTTTAAATGAAGGGTGTTGAGTACTTGAAGGTAATGAATGATGTAGCTAATGATTGTCATTTATGGAAGGATTTGGAACTTTCAAGAGTACCAATGGATGAGCAAGGATGACACTAAAGATTTAGAGTGTCAATTGAAGCTAAATGATCCTAGAGATCAGTTGTATCTTAGGATAGTGTTTTGGAAAATATCCTAGAAGCTTTGAGATGGTAAACTAGATTTTGATCAACTTTGATCAATTTTGAGGTGAGGATGATTTATGATCAATTTTGCCATTATCGAAAGATTTCTAAGACTAGATGTGAAGGATCAAGTAGAAAATGAAGTGTGAGTTTAAGAGCGGAAGAGTAATGGATTAAAAACGAAATGGTAGATCTACAAGCCGCCTTAGAGTGTGATCTAGTGAGTTATGTATGAGTAGGAAAGATCAACCTATCTTGATAAGGACTTAATTTGCCTTTAGACCCTATGTTTAGCTTAGTGTGAGGTGTTCTAAGGATATGTTTGAAATATAATGCTTGCAATTGCATTTTCTTTTGCGGATCCCACGGTTCCCTAAGTGTAGGGATCCGCTAGCACAATCTTTGGGATTCGCCCATCCGCTCAAGCAGACCTTTACTAAAGGTATGCAATGATCTTGACAATGCATTATGTTGAGAGTTGGAGCTCATAATAAGACTTTTCTTTCTCTACTAAAGTTCCTAAACCTCTAACTTTCTCTCTAGAACTCTTTATGCGCCTATTTGATCTTATGGTTTAGTGTGTTTATGAAATCCAATATGTTAC
The DNA here is from genome assembly GCA_022545495.1 of Chrysanthemum lavandulifolium. Taxonomy (NCBI): domain Eukaryota; kingdom Viridiplantae; phylum Streptophyta; class Magnoliopsida; order Asterales; family Asteraceae; genus Chrysanthemum; species Chrysanthemum lavandulifolium. The sequence goes on from CM040246.1 coordinate 80,335,693, forward strand.
AATTGGTATCAAGAGCCATGGTTTGATCATCTCTTACATATCTTCGATTTCTAGTGACTTTTAGGTGTTTTAGAGTTTGAAAAAGTTTAGTGGTTTTGCATCATTTGGATCATTTCTAGTGTTAAAGTTTGAATCTTGGGTGTAGTTTATGTTTAGAATCATTGTATGTGCTTGGGTTTTGATTTGTTAAGCTTGAATCATCGTGGTTGGGTTGTTTTGGATTGAAAAGTGGTGTTTATGTGTTTTTCTTGCTAGCGACTTAAGCCCGGATAAATTATCTTGGTAGCGACTTGCTTTGCAAATTGGTAGCGAGTTGTAGTTGAAGGTCTTAGCGAGTTGAGCTAGCAACTTGTCTATTGAGACAAGCGACAAGCAGTACATAGTGGAATCTCCACTACGGTGCGACTTGGTGAAAGTTAACGACTTGTACTTAAGTTTGTTAGCGATTTAGTGTAGCGAGTTGCTCTTTAGCGACTTGACAACTTAGCGACTTGGTGCTTAGCGATTCTTTGTCAAAATTTTGCTAGCGATTTGGTGTAGCGAGTTGCTCTTTAGCGACTTGGTGCTAGCGACTTGGTTGGATTTTCTTAGCGACTTGGTTGACTACATGCATGTCTGGTTTTCTCTTGATTTAGTAAAATCACGTGAAAGAATCTATTTCCGGTTTAATCATAAAGTTATAAAATCCCGTTTAATCATCAACATGTCTACCAGCGTTCCTACAATCATTTCCAGCATTGCTGGGATGTTCAAGCGGTGGTTGGATACTAAATCTACCCATGCTGGCGAGCCGACTACGACTCTTGGGCTCAACGAATCAGTTGTCTTGTCTTGGAAAGGAAAATGGAGTCAACATTCTCAAATCCATTGATGAAGGACCGTATCGGGTTGAGACTACTAGAGACTTAATTGATCTGGTGAAGATGGAACAATGATCTATGGAATTGACACACCAAAGACATATGATGAGCTCGATGATAAGGAGAAAAAGAGATTCGATCTTGATATCGGGCTTAACATTGTACTTCATGGTCTTCCAAAAGATATCTGGTGATCAATCACAACACGAAGCCAAGGCGGTGTGGGATAATGTCAAGATGCTTATCTTAGGTTACGAATTAACTATGGAAGCAGAGAGAATCACAACTCTATGATGAATTTGAACACTTCAAGATGAAACCGGATGAGAGTGTCTATGAGTATTCGTGAGATTCCACAAGCTTGTTAATGATATGAGGAACATCGAATGACTATGCCAAACATTAAATTTGAACTCAAAGTTTGTAAACAACATGAATCGAATGGCACAAGTTTGTCATACGTGAAGCTCACTAAAGGATTGAAGAATACAAACTATGAGCAAGCTGTATTTCTTCCTTCTCGGAATGAGAGACATGCTATGTTTGAAAAAGGATTCTTAATCGGTTCAAAACCAACCGGGGAGACAAGCTCATCGAATGATTCAGCGCCTTCTACTCGAACATTGGAATCACAACCAAAGCCTCACAAGTCATACCCATGGGTAATGGTAACCACAAACTCATTCCCGATCCAATGTTCAAACAAGTGATCTTGATGCACGTGGGAAACTTCATTAATCAACTGGCTCTCATGATCGGTCAAACATGAACTCTCTCACACACAACAACAACCTCGAGCGACATCTAATCCAACAATCGAGCAAGCTGTCGAGATGGAAAGGTTATGGTGCATCTAGTTCAAGAAAGGCGATCGAACAAGGAAGAGGTGGGTGGTAGAGGTTATCTTGCCGTCGAATAGGGAAGGAATGGAAACCGAGGTCAAGCTAAGCCAATCAAATGTTACAGCTGTGGAGGTGAGGACACATTGCAAGGAACTACACATCGCCAAAATGCCCTCGGAATGTCAGTACTTGAGACAAGATGTTGCTTGTGCAAGCTCGGGATAATGGTGCGACTTTAGATGAAGAGGAGTTGTTGTTCTTGGTGAGAAATGCTAAGACTTATGATCACGAGATGTGGATGAGCAACCAATTCGGAGATAGGCCATAATCATCGAATGCCTTTCAAGTAGGCGATTGTGATGCATCGACTCGGATGTTGATGAAGAACCTTGCACAAACCATTTTCATGGCTAGCATTTCTCCATGGTCTCTCTAAAGTCTCTTCATCACCATAAGTTGGTCCATCCAAAGACAAAATAATTTACGAGGTATTAAAATTATCGATGAAGTTGATGAGCAAAAGATACATAACGTACAATCAACTGTAATTATTAAATCGGATATTGAAAATATGGGTAATATTAATGTTGTCCCATACGATCAATATGTGAAACAAAGTGAAAATAAGATTGTACGAGATAGATAACGTCTAAAATGAACATGTTTTTAGTAGCGTTATTGTCGGTTTTGTGCATGATATTCGGCTATATTTACTCATAACTATTGCAAAAGTGCAAATATCGTCTTGTGTATGTATATGTAGCCGGTATCGCGAATATTGGAGAAATGAAGTTTTATGCACATTTGGGCGTCTTAAGGAAGGAAGTTGAGATTGGAAGCTTGTGGACTCAATGATATGGGCGTAGTGATTTGAAGCATCTGACAAGGAAAGAACAAGTTTGGCTTTGGAAATCATTAACGTAAGCAAAGAGCGAAGCGTAAAGGAAAAGTCGACAAAAAGTCAAAGGAGCAAAACCCGGCCGTTCGGTGCAACCCGCAACGGATCCGTGGGCTAATGGTCAAAGCGTGACCGATTCGATCGACGAGAGAAACCGATCCGGTTTACGCGCTGCCGATTACACAATTCGCATTTATTGTTGTCTTAACTCCCCATAATCATTAGAGTCCGATCATTTCTTGATATTAACTTGGAAGAACGTTTTTGGGCGATTAAGCAAGTGCTTTGGCTATTTAAAGGTCCTAGTACTTGTATACTAAGTGTGACACAACAAATAGAGTATTAGTTTACACCAAAACTCATACTTACTCAATTATTTCAACCCAGCTTGGTAGTTCTTGGAAAGCGTCCGAAGCAAGGAAGGAACCATTCTTGTCCATTGTTTGGTGGTTTGGAGTTGTGCGGTGATCCTAGGTGATTGGAGGCGTGGTTGCTACATTCCACGATTTCTAATTCTTGTAATCACAAAGATTAGGTATTCTATGAACTTTGTTATAAATCTATTCTCTTGAATTGTTTGAATTACTTTGTTATGACTTGTGTTTAGATATGATTATTTTCATGGAGTAGTTTGTGTTATACTTGTGTGTTGGAATGTGATTAATCATAATAATGTTCTCAAAATGTGATGCATGTATATATGATCTTGTTTAAATGAGTTTGTTGGAAAAATACTAGTCTTGGATTGATTTGTCAATAAAACATGTTTTAAGAAAAAGGACCGAAAGGATTTCTCTTGTGTTTTATTCCAAAAGTGTTGTGACAAACTAGTATGGGGATATGGTGATTGACATCCACCATGTTTTGCTTATTAAAACAAGACTAGAAGCGTTTTCATCACGAAGGGTCGAAAGATTCGTAAGAACAAATTTAATGAGAGCATGTTGCAAACAAATGGAATTTTATAGGATAATCATTGGGATAAGGACCGAAAGGATTACCTAAATGTTTTTGTTCTTAGAATGATTTTTACAAACAAATACCATGGTTGGGGAATCATTTGCTTATGATTTGTGCATCATAATAAGAGTATACACCAAACCTTTATGAACATTATCTATGATTGATTATGAGACTTCACACAAGTATATATTTTTATTATTGATTCGTATTTTCACTAGAACACTTATTCGAGAGAGCCTTGACAAGCTTTCTTGTTAGAAACTTTTTAATAAAATCTATTTCAAAACAAAAATCCCTTGGGACGATCTCGACTTACCAAAAGCGTTACTATTGCGGACGAGTATACTTGCTCGTATGTGTTAAAAGGTTATCTGGTTAATTCGTGATTATAAATTTTAAAACTTGCACCAACCGGAGCACATCAAGTTTTAGGCGCTTGCTAGCGGGATTTTACGTAATTTTCTTTGAAATTAATAAATAAAAAAAAAAAAAAAAAAGTTTTTGTTACAAACTAACCGATTCGGTTGGTTAGCCAACGAATCCGGTTAGACATACAATGAAATTTTCTTTGGTTGAATTTTATTTCTATCTTTTTAGTTTATTTTGATTTCTAGAGTAATTGTGTGGTTTAATCGGTTCTTAGATTTATTGTCTTTATTTTATTTTCTTTTCTTTACATTTGTTATTTAGTTAATCTAGTTTTATTTATTTTAATTTTATAGTTGATGGTAATGGTTAAGAGTATCTTATTTTCAGTTATAGTTTATTTTATGATAGATTTATTAGTAGTTTATTTAGTTTTAGTTTTAATTTTAATTTTGGTTTTAATTAGAGTTAATGAGTTATTTAATTATTAGTTTATTAAGAGTTTTATTTAATTAACTAGAGTTAGTACATCTTTAATGTCATTAATTTGCTTTCAATTATTATTATTATTAAATTTGTTTTAAAAAAAAAAAAAAAAAAAAATATATATTTTTCAAACAAACCGATCGGTCATGACCCATGACGAATCCGGTTCGTGTTTACATCCTAGATTTTTCAACCAACCGATTCGGTTGGTGACCCAACCGAATCCGGTTGGAGTTTACATTCGAGTTTTATCATTTTGAGGTTTTGAGTTTTTATTTGATTTTCTTAATTTTGTTAGATGTCTTAGTTGTTTATTATATGTTTTTATAGTTTGTTCTTGTTTTACTAACGTTAACGCTAATCATTCGGGTTTGATTTGTTTTGTTTTGTTAAGTTGTCGAGTAACATGGATAGTTTGAGCGAATTTGAATACCTTCGTACTTTGGATGACATGTTCAAGGATACGGGAAGTTCATTAGAAAAGATTGGAGGAATTCGGAGGAAAGCAAGAAAGAATTGGGAATTGACACGGGTGATATGGAAGAAGTATGTGAAAACAAGGTTCAACTACCCAAAACAAAAGAGTGGTAGTGTTTACACAAGCACCGTCAGCGGTGTATGATTCACCGATGATGAGATTTGGAACACCTTGTGAAGTGGAAGATGCGTGCTTGGGATGCACGACAATATGGCGTATGGAGAGAATTATATCTTGGAAGAGGTTCTTGATGAAATCGGTCATGTTCGTATGGATTATGAGGCATATGGGAGAAAGATGGTGAAGAATTTGAAGGTCAATATTCATGGGCATATGTTTGAAACTGATTTTGTTGTTCTAGAGGAAGGTAATGCGGATGAGCCAAATGTTTGTTTTGGTAGAGATTTTCTTGTCACTACCAAGTGTCAAGTAGATTTTGGTATGGGAGAGATGCGGATTAACATAACCGAGTTGGAAGAAGGAAAAGGGATCAACGAGATGCTAGTGGAAGTGTGTGCAAATATGGAGGAGAAGAATGTGGAAGTGGTGAAAATGGGGAAGGCAAACCGAAAGAAACCATCATCAAATAAATTAACCCCAACAACAACCTCCACCACCAAAAATGATTATACACCATTGTCACCTACTACTACTATCAAACCCTTAACAAAAGCCAAAAAGCTATCTTAGAGAATCTAGAACAAAAATTTCTAGAGCTCAATGAAAGGAAACCGGTTATTGAAGTGCTCCAAGACTATGTGCTTTATCGAAAGAAGTTGGATGCATTGATGCTAGCGAGGCTAGGTTGGAAGATAAGAATCTCACGGATGAGGATCGAGATCGAATTTTGTTTAAAGGCATGCCAAGGAAAGAAAAGGATCCGGGTAATTTTGTGTTGCCAATCAAAGTAAATGGAACTACACGGTTTATGCTTTAGGCGTCTGGTCAGTGTTAACGTGATGCCGTATCCATTGTTTAAAACTTTGGGACTAAGTAATCCATAACCTAATCATTCTAAGCTCACTATGGCGGATAACACTCAAGCAAAGGCAATGGGAGAAGTTAAGAATGTAAGAGTGCAAATTGGCTACCAACCGTATTTGGCGATTTTCTTGTCTTGGATATTCCGGTGGACAAGAGTTTACCACTATTGTTGGGAGGCCATTTTACGAACTTGTGGAGCTATTATAGACATGGGAAGAGGCACCATGACTATTGTGATGGAATTCGAGACAAACATACTACCCAAGACCAAGAGGACCAATTTTGGAAGGTATGGAAGATTTGGAATGGATGGATGCAAATGATGATTTAACTTGTTTTGAAGTGGGACGTGATGTCCACGGTAATCAATGTCTGGACCTTTAACTCCACCTTATTTCGATATAGAGGCGAAATGGAGCGTGCATTAGCGATAGAAGCTTTCTACAACCCATTCAAAAACATTTTGGTTTACAAGAAGTTGACCGACTTTTAGGATCTTTACGGTGCAACTTAAGAATTTGGAGTGGAAACCCGAAGGATTGGGGACTTACAAAAGGCAAGCGGAGATGGGGCATGGCATGTGAAGTTTGATATATTATGCCGGATGGACGAAGATTTATGAGGAAATTTAAAACTTTTGAAACATTCCGAAATTGACCGAAAATTTCAAAGCGAGGATATTCTTAGGCAAGAATATTTTGAGGAATTTTGAGGAAGGCAAAGACCGTAATAACAAGCAATCATTTGCTTGAATTTCTTGAACTATTTTATTTTATTTTGATTTGATGCATTAGGATTTTTTGTTTCTTATTTATTTTTCATGTTATGATTGAGGTAATTTGGTTTTAATACATTATGACTATGGTTTGAGTTGAGTTTGGATTAGTTCATTTATATGATGAGTTTTAGTTTTTTGGATTGAATGATTGTTCAAAATTTCATTTGGTAAATAAATGTTGTGTGAATTTTAGCGAAAAATTTTGAGTAAAAATATGTTGCTTGGAGGGTAAATGCCTAAGTAACATGTTAAACAAGTAAAAAGCAAATTTGGCAAAAGCATACCGAATCGGTTGTGTCCTTGGTGAACAGGTTGCACCAAAATATAAAATTTTCATTTTCCAAAAACACACACACACTAATTTTCCGGTGGGTTTGCAAAATTCATCAAGAGAGCAGATTGGAAGTTGTTTTGAATTGTAGGATAACATCATGGCACCCAAGCAAGTAAGCAATTACACTCAAATTATTCAATTAAGGTTTTATTTAGAACATTTGATTGAATTGGATTTTAGGTCACCAATTTGGGGTTTTTGTTATAATTGAATTAAGTAGTAATATTTTAGGATTGAGTGAGTGATTGATATAGGGTGCATTACAATAAGTGATTGATTGATTGATTCACCATGAATGGATTTTAGATGATAAGATTTTTGAATTAATTGGGTTATGCTTATGGAATGAGATAAGTTACAATTGGTGATTCATTGTGATGGATGATATGTTTGATTTTTAAGAGTGATGGATGCTACACTATTAGAACTATTGAATAATTCTTTAGAATGATGAGATGAGTTCTTAGATGTTAGATGTTTGATGATTTGGAAGCTAGATAGAGTAATTCTAGGATGTGAAATCATTGAGGATGATAGAATGCGATTTAAGAATGGTTTGGCGTTAGAAATTCGAGATGTTGAGAATTTTTAGGTGAAATTTCTTATGCGATCTGCACAACCGATTCGGTTGCGCATGGCAACGAGCGGTTGTTGCTTGAAATAGGAAACCGATTCGGTTGGTGATCCAACCGAATCCGATTCTGATTCTGAGAGAATTTTTGTGAAATTTTGAAATGTATCCTAGAGGGTTCTCTAACCTTTTGTTTGTTCTAACACTCTTATATGATCTTATTTTTGTGATTTCTCTGAGAGAATTATTGTAGGAAGCTCAAGTGGGAGGAAATTCAATTAACCCGCTTGTTCACGAAGTTTTGTGAAAGGAGCGAGAAGAAGAAGGTTAAGTATAGTGTGAAGAAGGAAGCAAATGCTAATTTAAAATTCAAAAATCTCACCGATGGAGAAACATGCTTTTGAGAAAGATTGTCGAAGTTACAACATAGGCAATGTTTAGTTCCAAGGGTGATTGATTGGGATTTATTTGAAGAATGTGAGTGTGAAGATGAGTTAAGAAGGATGATCGAGCGTCTTATGTATATCCAGGGGATGGAGATTCGTTCAATGATTTGTCATGGGAAAGAGCATTCGGTGTTAATGAAGAAGTCTACGAGAATGGTGTATGGAATTCTTTTCAACCATGTATTTTGAAAGAAAAGTAGATGTTGAATTTGATGTCGGAGATTTGTATTTGGTTTAGACTTTGTGGTAGGGATCATGCTTACACATTGCCGACTTTTGGTGTAGCTCTTGGTTTGTATGAGCCACATGAGGTAAATCATCGATTATTTGAAACTCACTTTTCTAGACTTGGAGGTTTGAAAAGATTACCTAGTATTCCCGCTTATTGGAATCAAATGGGAGATCCTACTTGTGCTAGGAGGAATGCTTCAACCATCGAGGAATCCGTTGATGAGGATACTTCACAAGTTGATTGTGACCGGGCCATTTAATAGATTTGGGCGAGGACAAATGTCGAAACGGTTATGGATTATGAAGTTCTTTGGAAGAAACTAAGGACGGTAATGCTATTTGGCGGTTGCGAATATTTGTCTAGGAGAGCCCAGGAATCAAAAGCAACGGTAACATTTGTGGAGGACATTTGTGACAAGATTGGCGAAGAATCTTGGGTATTATGTTGATGAGGAATTGGCTAAGTGTGGAGAGCCAAAGTATAGTGAAGCGTGGATGCGAAAGGTTTTGGTAATGCTTTGAATAGAAGATTGAAAACCGTAGGGTTATGGATTGAACCAAGACCATGACAACAACCACCACAACGACAAGGAATATACCAATGGAAAGCGTGCAAATGGGTGCGTCCGGTAGTTTTGATTCGGGATGGGAGAGTGGAACCAACATCTAGATGAGATTCAATGTAGGGATGTGTGGAGAGATTCGATGATGTTAAGGAACAACTACATCAATGATTATTCGATGCCTATTTTTCAACACATGGCTCGAGAAGCCAATTACGAGTTGCCACCCTACAATCCACCAAATGTTCCACCATATCCTTTTCCTTACACTTCATATCACGGACCTATCCGTATCCATATCACGAGTGCGCACCGTTTCTGATCCAATACCCCATATGGTCGATTGCACGAAGTTGGAGGAGCAAGTTATGAAGTAGGAGGATCATCATCGGGAGTTGGAGGTAAGAAGAAAAGAGGAGAGTTCGTTCGAAATCATAGGCGAGAACTATGTAACCGAAAGTGATGATGATGAGGAGTTTGGCGATGAAGAAGGAGAAGAAATGGCGAGGATGACGGTGATTATGGGTCATTCGTGAGTTATGGTTTCAAAAACAATGGTCATGATGTGTTTTAAACTATTTCTATCTTTGGATTGATTTTCTTTAGGATGTTTGGTATATTTTGGTTTTTCTAGTTTTTAGTAGTTTTGTTTGTTTTGTGCATTTAGTGTTGCGGTTTTGTTTGCGGGATGGATATGTTGGAAGCTTCTTGATGGTCAAATATTTGAGTTGGATAACTCATGAGCTTGCTAATGACCCAATGTGCTTATTGCATATTTTATTCCGTGGTATCTTTTAACTATTTCTTTTCCCATTTTCTTTACTTTGAAGTTCATTTTCATTACATTGAGGACAATGCAAAACTTAAGTATGGGGAGGGAAGAAAATAGGAAAATGATACGCATTTTATTTTTTTAGATAACTTTTGGATACAAGTGATTAGAAGAAATTAGCCTTGATGGTCTAATGGTTTCGCGCATTATTGATAATTAAAATACATAATTTGGGATTTCAATGGTAAAGGAGGTTTTGAAAATTTTTAGATTTGAACCAAATTCTTGAAATAATTCATTTTGGATTCGATAGCATTTTCTAGCATGCATAATAGCCTTTTTCCCACATTTTGTGAGGTTTCTTTTGTATGAAACATCTTTTGTTTTATATTTGCTATGAGTGTCTTGGGTGATTATGTCGATTCTAGAACTTGTACTAGTTATGCATTACGGTTAAAATCACTTTCGAGTGATCTAAATATTTTCAAGTGATAAGAGGCATTTTAGGAATACCCAAATGGCCTTCCATTTTACATCTAATGATATATTAGTGACCACATCGGTTAGTTAACCACCCATGGACCCATTTTGTTAGTGCTCATTTTAGCACTAGATACCCCTAGTTACACCTTACGAGCCATTCCTTTTCATTTTGATAAATCCAGAAAAAATACAAAATATTTTACACCTTTAAACCTTAGCCACCCTTATCAAGTCTAATGGTTTGTTGCTAGTTGTTTGGAATGATTGGATTGTTTTGATGATTATGAGTTAGTTACACTTTGTCATTCATATGTGCCATTTCGACAAAGGCGAAGGATGCATACTTCTTATTTGTATTTTTGTGGTGTATGCTTATACTGAAGTGTGGGGAGTTGTGATACATGATGAAGGAGCTATGTTAAAAAAAAAAAAAAAAAAAAAAAAAAAAAAAATATTGTGATTATAGCCAATGTGCTATATTATTATGAAGATGAAGGAAGATGAAGTATGTTTGAGTTATCGATTAGCCAATGTGCTAAGGCGTGATATAAATATATTTGATAATCGATATGAGAAGAGGAGTAATAATCATTTTTCGGGATTGTGGTTTGTATGATGACTAGCACCATGGAGGTTTGGACTTGATTTTATTTTATTTTAAACCAATTTCATAAACTATCCATGCCTTATCCATACCTATTATGAACCCATAGCTTTATCGTTATAACCCGAATAAAAGACCTCTTTGATGAATTTATTTTCTTTGTTTTGATACTTGTACAAGCTTATGGTAAAAGCATTGATCATGACTAGGCATTGAGTGATATACCCACCAATATATGAGTGTTGAGTGAAATCTTAAAGCCACTTGTGAGGTATCCTAGTTATGTTATCTATAGTGTTTGGTTCATTTTAGAAGATTTTCTCATATTATAAGCAAAATAATAATTATCTTTTATGGTAATTGTTACATTTTACGAAACATGGTGTTATGGACCATTGAAATCAATCTTTGCAAATGTTTGACCTACTCGAGGCGAGTAGAGCTTAAGTGTGGGGAATTTGATAACGTCTAAAATGAACATGTTTTTAGTAGCGTTATTGTCGGTTTGTGCATGATATTCGGCTATATTTACTCATAACTATTGCAAAAGTGCAAATATCGTCTTGTGTATGTATATGTAGCGGTATCGCGAATATTGGAGAAATGAAGTTTTATGCACATTTGGGCGTCTTAAGGAAGGAAGTTGAGATTGGAAGCTTGTGGACTCAATGATATGGGCGTAGTGATTTGAAGCATCTGACAAGGAAAGAACAAGTTTGGCTTTGGAAATCATTAACGTAAGCAAAGAGCGAAGCGTAAAGGGAAAAGTCGACAAAAAGTCAAAGGAGCAAAACCCGGCCGTTCGGTGCAACCCGCAACGGATCCGGTGGGCTAATGGTCAAAAGCTGTGACCGATTCGGTCGACGGAGAAACCGATCCGGTTTACGCGCTATGATTACACAATTCGCATTTATTGTTGTCTTAACTCCCATAATCATTAGAGTCCGATCATTTCTTGATATTAACTTGGAAGAACGTTTTTGGGCGATTAAGCAAGTGCTTTGGCTATTTAAAGGTCCTAGTACTTGTATACTAAGTGTGACACAACAAATAGAGTATTAGTTTACACCAAAACTCATACTTACTCAATTATTTCAACCCAAAAGCTTGGTAGTTCTTGAAAGCGTCCGAAGCAAGGAAGGAACCATTCTTGTCCATTGTTTGGTAGTTTGGGTTGTGCGGTGATCCTAGGTGATTGGAGCGCGTGGTTGCTACATTCCACGATTTCTAATTCTTGTAATCACAAAGATTAGGTATTCTATGAACTTTGTTATGAAATCTATTCTCTTGAATTGTTTGAATTACTTTGTTATGACTTGTGTTTAGATATGATTATTTTCATGGAGTAGTTTGTGTTATACTTGTGTGTTGGAATGTGATTAATCATAATAATGTTCTCAAAATGTGATGCATGTATATATGATCTTGTTTAAATGAGTTTGTTGGAAAAATACTAGTCTTGGATTGATTTGTCAATAAAACATGTTTTAAGAAAAAGGACCGAAAGGATTTCTCTTGTGTTTTATTCCAAAAGTGTTGTGACAAACTAGTATGGGGATATGGTGATTGACATCCACCATGTTTTGCTTATTAAAACAAGACTAGAAGCGTTTTCATCACGAAGGGTCGAAAGATTCGTAAGAACAAATTTAATGAGAGCATGTTGCAAACAAATGGAATTTTATAGGATAATCATTGGGATAAGGACCGAAAGGATTACCTAAATGTTTTGTTCTTAGAATGATTTTTACAAACAAATACCATGGTTGGGGAATCATTTGCTTATGATTTGTGCATCATAATAAGAGTATACACCAAACCTTTATGAACATTATCTATGATTGATTATGAGACTTCACACAAGTATATATTTTTATTATTGATTCGTATTTTCACTAGAACACTTATTCGAGAGAGCCTTGACAAGCTTTCTTGTTAGAAACTTTTTAATAAAATCTATTTCAAAACAAAAATCCCTTGGGACGATCTCGACTTACCAAAACGTTACTATTGCGGACGAGTATACTTGCTCGTATGTGTTAAAAGGTTATCGGTTAATTCGTGATTATAAATTTTTAAAACTTGCACCAACCGGAGCTTGTTAGGAATTAGAAAATTCCGGTCTTTGAAAAGTCGGTCACCCCAACTATTATCTAGCATAAGTTAGCTCGTAGATTGGTCATTAGTTACGGTTTATGTAGTTAGTTAATAGTGAATAATAGTATAGTGCAACACCGTGGAAGAAGGTCGGGTCTTTACCCACTGTATCCCTGATCCACAGGCCGTCGGGAGGTCGTTTAGGTTGTAACCTATAAATACCCTCTACCTTGCAAGGTAGAGGTTGGATATTCTTTGGTAATCTAATATTCAACTAGTTTCTCTCACTAGAATGTCCCACTCTTTCTCTCTAAAATCATCTATGTGCTAATTGTGTTAATGTTATGATGTGTAAGTGAAAAGTTAATATCTTACAATTGGTATCAAGAGCCATGGTTAGATCATATCTTGCACATCTTTGGATTTATAGTGGTTTTAGGTGGTTTTGAGTTTGAAAAAGTTTAGTGGTTTTGCATCATTTGGTTGATTTCTTGTGTTAAAGTTTGAATTTTGTTGGTACTTTTATGTTTAGAATCATCAAAAGTGTTTAGGTTTTCATTTGGTAAGCTTGAATCATCTTGGTTGGGTTGTTCTTGGATTGAAAAGTGAAGGTTACTTGGTTTTCATGTTAGCGACTTAGCTCTCGGAAAAGTTTCTTGGTAGCGACTTGCTTCATAGTTTTGTAGCGAGTTCTGATTATAAAAGCTAGCGAGTTAGAGCTAGCGAGTTAAAGTACAAGTAGTGGAATCTCCACTCGGTTAGCGACTTAATGGTAGCGACTTAGTCTGCAGAGTTGCTCTTTAGCGACTTGCATATCTAGCGACTTGTGTGGCAATTCTTGCTAAAATTTGGCTAGCGACTTAGTGCATGTGCGAGTTACTACTTAGCGACTTGTCTCTCTGTTAGCGACTTGGGACTCTAGCTAATTAGGGGTGTAGCGAGTTAAAGGCTAGCGAATTAGTACACTTATTGCTAGCGACTTAGTGTGTTGGCGAATTAGTGTTGGCGACTAGGTGTAGTATTTTCTAGCGACTAGGGATTAGTACTATTTTGTTGGTAGCAAATTGATTACGAATTCTCTAGAGATTTGAGGTAATTCATAATAACACAATGTCGGTCATCACGGATCCCTTAATCACCAAAGTACTTGCTCTCTATAAACGACCCGAATAGTGAAGCAGAATGCCCATCGAAGGCCTCACACCAAATGACTCGGTATTGATCAATCGAACAACTCAAATATGTCACACTTAACTTCTTGGATGATACTAAGAATGTGGTATGCACCGGTGGCCGTTTCAACATCTCGATCGACTTCTCAAATTACTCTTAGCAACAACCATGGATCGAACAAGTTGTGCCATTCTTCGTCGGACTTTCCCACTTTAACAAGAGTGTATTGTTTAACCTAGATCGTGAGGTTTCAAATCACCAAAGAAAAGCTCTCAATGATGATTCTCATCTTGCTCTTCAAACCATCTTCAACCAATTTGACCACTTATCAGGAAGAATACTCCTCAGTTTTGATAATACCATGGTGGAATGTCCTTCAAGAAGCACACGGAATGGAAATTCATGAGTTCGAAACTCATTTATTCAACTCATGAGTAATATGGAAACATACATCGAGGAAGCGCAAAGAGAATAACAAGTGAAGGAATTGAATGAGTGTCAAGAGTGTCCATGGAACAATGATGACGTGTCATGCTCCACTCCAGTTGAACCGGTGAGAATACTGCGATTACGAGAATCTCGGCTATGATGGAAAAGGATGAAGAAAACAACAACGATCTCAAATTCTCGAGTCGAAAAGGTAACAATCAACAAGGTACACTTATCGATCACACCAATTCTCACAAGAAGGTACATGACTCTTACCACGAACATAACAATGTGGAATCAATCTTTGTTTTATGCGAATCTAGTGCAAGTAACATGATTGAAAAATGGGTATATGATGAACTTTCAAACAAATTTTCAATTCTTGAAAAACAACGTATATCGTTGCAAATTGAAATACAACATAAGGATGAAATGTTTTATGCGAGAAAAAGCGAGTGTGTCTGGAACTTCGAATTTAGAAATTTTTGAAATTAATCGGTTAAAATCGATTCGGGACAAAGATTCTACCATAAGAAATCAAAATCTCTTCTTTGAAGCCCGAAATATATTTGTCATGAGATAAGTGATACACTAGAATCCGAGAATTGAACTAGCTCTATGTGTGTCCAACCTTCTAAGAGAAATGAGCACTTAAGAAAGAATCTTGATGAAACAAACTCTAAGTTAGTCAATCAATCAAAACCACTCTTGATGAAAGATATTGATGACCTCAAAGCACAAATTCGGGATAAGAGCTTCAATATTGTTGCCCTAAAAATGAGCTCGGGAAGTATCTTTGGAAATAGGATGAACACTAAGTTTGCAAAACCTTCAACGTTGGGAAAGTCAACGATTGAGAACCACTTGAAGCGAGCGGTTATTAAACAACCTAATGCCTTTAGGTGCGAAAGAGCTAAACCATTGAAATCTAAGCTTACATCCCAAGTTGATTACAAGTCTGTTTTGTCAAAACCGGTCACTTCATTGCCTAATTCGGATATGATGAATCCCAAACACGGGACTAATGAACATCACCCACAAGTCAAAATGCTACAAGCTTAACTAGATATCATGCAAAACATAGTCGGCGGATCAATCCCTAAGAAATTCTCGGATCACAAAAGACAAATAGTCAAAAGAAGGGTGTGCACTCATTTAGTTCATCTCACTTGTGGCTTCAAATGGATTCCCACGCGATTATTTAAGTATCTGGGACTTAAACGAACTTACATTCCTAAATCATGCCTCAGTGGATTCCAGGTAAATTCTTCAAGAATGTAGAACCTAACAGGATCCCCATTAATGATATGCGGATCATCTTGTGTTGCATCGAAATGTGAGACTAAACATGTCACTAACCCTTCTATGCACAAGTCTACATGTGCTTCAAGTACAATGTGCTCTCGGTCTTTTTCGGTACAATGCTCAACTCAATCGGGAACTTCATGACTTGGTTCCCTCGAGATATGAACATAGCTCATTCGGGAGCTATAGCTTGCGAGTTGATGTACTTCTTACTTTGACTCTATTCATTTTGAATCTGGACTCGCCCTTCCATGTCCTTGTACTAATCATGTAAAAAAAAAAAAAAAAAAAAAAAAAAAAAAAAAATTTAATTAAAAATTTTCTACAAAACTTGTAATATACTTTTTCAAAACTTTATCATGTTTTCCCTATCTAATAAAGAATATTTTCATTTATTATCGATAACATCTACGACCCTAGAAATGTCATTCAATAATGGCAC
The DNA here is from genome assembly GCA_022545495.1 of Chrysanthemum lavandulifolium. Lineage (NCBI taxonomy): Eukaryota > Viridiplantae > Streptophyta > Magnoliopsida > Asterales > Asteraceae > Chrysanthemum > Chrysanthemum lavandulifolium. The sequence continues at coordinate 80,351,798 of CM040246.1, forward strand.
GGGATCATAGATGAAGTTCGAACAATTGAAATATTCTTGTTTTCATTATCGGGGTAAACTTATGTCAATCAATGTTCTTTGATGAACTTGATTGAGGGGAGAATATGTACATGCTTTTCTTGACTATCTATGCCATTGGCTTACGTGTTGGTTATAATGCTTACTCGTTTGCATATTGAGGTCGTGTTTTGCCTCTGTTACTATCGGTTATGGTTTACGTAGGTTGTGGTTAGATCCGCTCATGTGATTATCGGGGTGTACTGCGTATTAAGTGCAGTCCTTAGATTTAAATGCTAATGTGTCTAAATGTTTAATTAATTCATGGTGATCGGTGTGATAATCTTTGCTAGAGGATTAGTCTATTATATGTGATTGCGACCTACCATCAATATCATAGGGACCAAAGTTGCCATATAGTAATAGTTTCATTACACTAGCGAATTACCTCACCCCATTTAAAACCACAAGGACCAATTGCGTCATATTGTCATAGTTAGTTGGGATAACCCTTTAGCGAGTTACCTGTTTTTCTTCAAAAAAATAGTCTTTCTCTTTCTCTCTCGTTTTCTCTCCCTCGTCATTTGTGCTCACTTTAGCGACATAGCAAAAGGTTTGCCTCGATCCCTCTATCTTTGTTCTCTGAAGCTTTTGCGTTCAATTTCTAACATGTACTTTATATCCAGATCTTTTCGAGTTCGTGTGTTGTGATTTGTTGACTCTCTCACTTAGGTTCGGATTGGTTTCCTTTGTATTGTATTCGTGTGTGTGTTCTTATAAAATGATTGAATGTGTTTTAAATTGTTTGGAATATATTGTTTGGACTTGATTGGGTGGATACATTGATGTATGATTAAAATGGATTGGTCTGATGGGTTGTCGTTAAAAGGTGTTCTTGGTGGCGAGTTAGAATGATTCTTGGTGGCGACTTAGTATGTATGTTCTTCATGGCGAGTTAGAGTTCTACTTAGCGAATACGTCTCCATAGCGAATTAGCTCACTAATTTCCAGCGACTTGGTCAGCGAGTTAGTAACTAGCGACTTGTATTTACAAGTTAGCGAATTAATAACCTAGCGACTTAGTTAACCTCTTTGTAGCGACTTGGCTTAGTTACTGTACATGGCGACTTGACTTTACGAGCTAGCGAATTATCCTAGCGACTTGGTTAGCGAATTAGCCAGATAGCGACTTGTATTTTCAAGTTAGCGAATTTAACTACCTAGCGACTTAGTTGTTGCTTGTAGCGACTTGGTTTAGGTTTTATTCATGGCAACTTGGTCTTACATGTTAGCGAATTTGCTTAGCGACTTAGAGTGCTAATCCTTTTGTGGCTTGTCCGTGGCTCTAGATGACAACTTGTTTTTACAAGCTTATAACAGTGTTCATGATTGAGAATTAGTCTTAGGGTCAAGAATTTTAAAAAATGCTCCAAGTTTTGCTAATGATGATTTCGCTCTCACTACTCCTAGGATCCCATAATTCGGCTTGTTGAATTAACTTACTCTATGTAAACTGTTATGACATCTCTGTTTAGGCAAAAGGTTCTTGGGTTCTCTCACGACTGCCAAATGTCACTTTTTGCCTCATACATATGTGTTATATCACTTTGTTATGTGTATCTTGATTCATGTCATGTTCTCTCTGTATTGCACTCTTTTGTCCTTTAAGTCCCCTTGAAGCTCGTCATGTAATCATTTATTGGTATGAATGTACTTCATTGATATACTTCATTTATGAATGTTATCATATACCTGAATGTTGTCATATATTTGTAATCTATGCCACTCAATCCTTCTCTGTATGTGTTTTGGGGACTCATTACGAGTTTCTATCTCCATGATTAATGTTGTCTCACTTACGGTTATTATCTAACTTTGTTCCCATCTATCTCTATTGATTGTATGATTACTCGAACATCAATGGCAAGTTCAATCGAGAAAGCGCTACTCCGTCGGGATCATCCGGAATACTCTCGAGACGATGAAATCCTTCCCAAAGTCAATGGGTGCTATTGGTAAAAGCAAGCATTATGTGGACCTACAAAGGCTCCCACAAAATCCGATATTCAAAGTTTCAATTGACATCCTCAAAACACTAACTTCTTGATTGCTATTACCAAGCAATGCTCGATTCACGCCATCTACATTCAACAATTACGGAACACCGTTCAATGGAATAAAATCACGACCACGATACTCTTGCAATTTGGATAATATGGAGTTTACAATTGATTACGATATTTTGAGCAAAGCTCTTGGAATCACATCATGTGACCACGACATTAGATTACGTATCTCCACACGGTGTTGACGATCGATCGTATTTCTTATTGGGTTAGGCTATCGAGCGATATCTCAAGAGCCTCGACATTATCCTTTGGACACATGTATCAACCACGGAGAGCTATTGCAACCATTACGAGCGTGTGCTTGTGCGGGAAAACATCGGGGTTCGATAAAGTTAGAATTCCCATCTTGCAAATCCTATGGGGAATCGTTAATAGGGTTGATGTGAATGTCTCGGATCGTATTTGGGAAGAATTCTCGCTATCAATGACCACATTCATATCGTGAGAACCTATTTTACGAACAATGTTCAAGGTCGTAAAGCGAGAACAAACTCGTAATTCCCGGCATCGATTCTCCAAACTTGTCATCCGATGTCGCAACAAACTCACAACTTCACTCCTAGGTGCGAATCAACTCTTCACAAAGCGAACATGAATTTATTTTAGGAAACTTGAAATATGTTCCTAGAGGTTCGAATCAAGAAGTATTTGGATTGCCAATTCACGATCTTCTTCTCACGAGATGATATCAAGAAGAAGGACTACTTCAAGCAATACATGAAAAGTGCAACCAAACTCTCGCTAATGTCACACCCTCTCCTTTACAACCAAGCTGCTCCCAAGACCACCTCGACTCCAAAGCATCCTATGCCTCTCTTCCTAAAAGAGGCGTGAAAGATCTCATCGATCGAATCTTCATCCAAAAGCATAAAGAAAAGAAGAAGAAAGTGGAAAAGGAAATAGATGAGAACAACGAGGTGCCAAGGAATACTTTCGGGTTAATTGATGAGGATGACGCGATGCAAGCGTGGTATTCAACAAAGTCTTGAAGATCAAAATGTGAAAGCTCCGGTGGGTGGAGTTATGTTAAGAGAACCCTCTCAACCACCTCAACAAAGCGCCCCAATAACACTTGACAAGGGTAAAGGGTTGCAAGTGATGAACAAAATGCTCACATGCTTTTAACCATCTCTTCATCTCCTCTAGCACCACTAATCCATATGAGTGAAGAAGAACAGATTCACCTCATGAAAAGGAACAATCCGGTGTGGTGCACAAGCGTTCAAGGAATCTCTATCACTTGGTGAGACTCAATCGAGTTGAATGTTGACACTCTGTTACAAAAGGGCTCACGGAGAACCTTGGGACAAGATCGGCGAGACCTTGAAGATGGATGAACCAAATCGTCTACTAACTCTCTACCTTCACTTAAGAATCTTGATGAAGACTTCTCTTTTGGTGATCAATTCATTAATGACAAAACCTTAGATTACGCACAATCCATGTATGATGTCGGCATTCACAAGATACTTCACCATTCCTCCAATGATTGCATCTTCATTATCAATTGCACTTCCACCTCCTTGCCTACTCAACCAACCGTACAAACACCAGCGACAACTCCACCAACTCGAACCCATCTTCACAATTGCGGATGAAGTGACTCCACCGACTTCCCTCCACAGATTCTCACGTCGATCAACTCTTGGATAAAGCTATTAAAAGGATAGAAGTTACGGAAGGCAACTTCCCAATCTGTAGATTCTCGGTGGATCGTGTCTATAGATTGGAGCACCTCAACTTCAATGAAGGCATTCGGCTATTGAAGGAGAAGTCAAGGATGCGGTGGAATGGGCAATGGAGCTCCACTTCTTAAAAGATTCAAGGACCTCCCCATCGCCGATATGAGGCGACTCTGTGTGAAAGAATGTATGAGGTGAAGAGGACAAGCATGAGGTTCACGATAAACTTTATGAGGCACTTGAAGAATCCATCGGGTTCGACAATTATGAGCAGTTTAAAATTGAAGTCGGAGAAAAGGATGCTAAAAGAAAAGAAGGACAATTGTGATGGAAACATTGATGAAGGTTCACAAAGATCGCGAAGATCCTCCACCACCGAGGCGCTGGAACTTCGGTGGGAACCCTTCGTCAACACCCATTTCACCTCCATCACGACCACCATCATCAACTCCAAAACCATCCAATCAATCGGACTCTACAAACAAGCAGGTACTCGGAAGAAATCGCGCACAGACGACGATCGATTCAAGATTTACCTCCACATCCACTTCAATTCACGATGATCAAGTGGTCCACGAAGAGTCTCAAGTTATGGTGACTCGAGAACCGGATGAAGATGATGCATCGGCGAAACATATTCCTAAGCCATCGGAAGATTGGTTTGACAATTACATGGTGGGAACCGCACTAGTACATCGGGGTAGCTCCTTCAGAGACACATTCAACGCATTGTGGAAGATAGACCTCCTTCTCCGAACCCATGGACAATCCCAGTCGACTCTATGATTCCCGACAACAATTGGGCATCGGTTATCACCAATAACTATGAAGTCGGTGAAGACTCTCTTACGCACTACTGCGTGATATGGGAAGCTTCATTAGATGGTTTTGTGAGCGGAAAAGTATCTCTTCTATAACACCAAGAGATCTAGAAGGACAAGCCTACGAAATTGTCAAAGTCTTCCATTCGATGCAAACCATCTTCAATATCGGATGGAAGAATGCCATAAGATCTTGAATGACCAAGTCGGTGAGCAAATCGATCGCTTCAATGTCAACAAATCTCTTCCTCTTGGTGGTGAACACGGTCGGATAACCATTCGGTGAATTCTTCTTCAATCACGACTTGGACTATCGTGTGCTCGCTCTGCGGAAAGAAGGCTGCTCTATCTATTTCAAAGATGAAAGCGCAACCTATTACGATCGGGGCTTGGCGGATGGTTCTGATCAGTGCGGGCAAATGAAGAACAAAAGTATGATATTGCGTCTCTTATGGTATTTCCAGCGGTGGTTCAAAAGAAGATGTTCTACATTGAAAGACATGGCGATAATAAAGGCGCAATGAGGTCGATCAAAACTACAAATCTTAAGCGTTGTCGGTGTAGAGATCTTCCGATGTATGGATATGAGTACTTGAAGAAGATTGTCCTTAAAAGAGCGATCTCAAAATGTATACCATTGAAGAGACGACTTCAAACATCTTACGCCCAATGATTTGAAGATCTCTATCTCTTAAATCTTCAAGGACACTGGAGCACTTACATGCGTGAGAAAAGGCCCTCTCTGCGGTTGTCACTCTTTGGATCGGGGCTTAGTCATTCGGAAGCGAGTTGAGGACCTTGACTTGGCATTGAAAGCTACCAAACCGGGTCAACCTCACAAGTCCTCAATGGAGTGCGGTGGGCATGAATTTCATCGTGAATACAAAGTTCTTGACACCCCTAGAGCCGTCATCTTCACCGACGGATATGGATCGCGTATGCTTATGCGTTTATGTGAACTTTACAAGTTTAGTGATGGTGCGCTCAAAATGGTCGAAGAAGAACTTGACTCGAGTGAAAAAGCCAAACTTGATATGAGATCTTGGGTTAAAACTATTTTACGGGTGATGATGGCGTGAAGAGATGTGAACATTTCATTCTTTGCAATCCGGCGTAGACTCAAGACACGAAGGATCTTCCGCGACCTTGAAAGCTTTGTTGGTGGAAGGCTCGTGATGGTCACTACAAACTTCTTCAAAGAACCGAATGAAGGCGTCTTGAATACCGTTTATGTTTTGTTAACTTTGTGTTATATGTGGTGTATTATATATGAACAAGCGTGATACATGTAATAGTGCTAGGATTTGTACTATGGTTTCCCCTTATGAAAAGGGAAACATCATGTTATCCTTTTCTTTATCATATAAAATTGGACACATTTTTCTCCTACAAATATTTTACCTCACACTTATTTAAATCACTTGAGATCCAAAATCTCAAAGGATTTAAGATTTTGATCGGGGAGAAAATGTGATATAAATATGAAAGATGGTAAAAGATAAGATGACCAATTTTGTGCATACTTCTCCTTATATGTGCTAAACAAGTTTTCGAATCTCGAAGCATATATTAAGGGGAGAACTCTCTTTGTAAATTCAAGTCATCGGGTACACTACACTTTAAATACTTTAAAGTACCTTGATCACATGGCTTCTAATCCTTTGATGATAAAGGTTCCCTCTAGTATGTGCAAAACCCTTTTCAACCTCGAGGCACATATTGAGGGGAGCAAATTATGGAAACCTCATCCTTCCGAAATGCCATATTTACTTGATCTGATTGAGGCGATGTTGATATCTTTAGAAAATGGTAATCAAAGAAGTTAATTCTTTCTCTTGCCTCCGTGTGCAAAAATTTCTTTCAAATATTTGATGCACATGTTGAGGGGAGTTCTCGTTCTAAAAATATCAAAAACAATTCGGTACAAAATGCTTTGATTATATATCACAAGTATACGAATTGATTTTCAAATGGTTTTCAATTGGATCCAATGGCGGATGAACAATACCAAATTGACCGACCAACTTTACTTTATGTGCGGTGATATAAGGATGATAAGGTTAGGTATTGGTTCCCATGATCCGCCGAGCCGGAGGGATCTACCGAGGACAATCCACTAGTTAGTGTAGAAGTCCTTAGGTATGATGATAAAAGGAGAAAAATGAGATATGGGAAGAGTGCGGACTAAGGCGAGCTAGTCTTGGAATAAACCCAACAAGGTTCTAGCTATGAAGTCTCGGTAAGCACGAAGGGTTGAAGAATTAAAAGAATTGAATGAAAATAGGGTGAAAACAAATAGCCCTCCATTTATTCAACCTTAGGGCGAAACCGGGTTCAATTCATATGCTCTTGATGGTAACATCGGTATTGAAGACAAGGCGTCATGGACCCGGTGGCGCCTTTGCACTTCAACTTTCCAAACCACTCAAGTTCCTCTTAAAGGGCTTGTTTCATTCTCACGGGAACCGACATTATCTATCGACTTTCTCTTAGAGATGGTTGATATTGAAGAAGAGACCCTCTCCTAGTCTCCGTTATAGGATCCAAATATGCACAAATTGAGTCTAGAGCCACGAGATCATCAATAAATCTCATTAGGACACTTTCAATGAAGACTCTCTGTTTCACACAATGTGGAAGAGATTACATCTTGAGTCCTCGCATTATCCTTGTGGTATTGCGGAACATCCGAGTGATGTGTTTACATATTCACAATGAAGATGGAAAGCCTTACGGAGCCAACATCAAACAAGCTCTGGTAGGTGGCATGTGAGATCTATTATATAGATCAACCATGTGACAATGAGCGAAAACAATGGGGCGATTCAATCTCTTGAATCAATCACAGTTCGAGTTATGGATTGACGGATGCCTTTGAAAAACCGGTCGTTGTGCTTAATAAACTCTTTTCTCTAGCACATCGTTGTGTACTCATTTTCAAACCAAAAGGTATTTTCATGATTGATAATTGATTTTCAATAAAACCTTCGTTGTATTGCAAAAACAATTTCTATTGAGCAATACGATTGTTTCTCAAATCTCTTTTCATCAATCGGTGGACTCATAATTATTTGGTTCACTCACTCCGTGTTGTCTTCTTTGAGATGTTCGGTTTGAGAACGGCTAGAACAGTTGCGAAACCACATCAAGGAGATTCTTTGGAATCCTACGATCACGAGCGATACTTGTCTTGATCAGCGGGAACCGTGGGCGTGTACCTCAATTCATCGAAAGTGATCAAAGACACTTTCGTGCGATTTGTTGCTAGCTTGTTGTATGCGAGTGCGCCCGATGTTTGCGGTGATCGAAATGAAGCGGTCAATCCATAGCCGCATGCTCACTTAACACATTCATCTCAAAAGAAATCATGATTAGTGCATCAATGACTCGATATTTTCACTCCATGCTTACGCTTTCTGCTGCGCAATATCATGATTCAACAAATGCTTCCGCTACTCGATGAGAAGACATCATGATCCGAATGTGAGCATGTCGGTCCTAAAGTCACAACATCACACCACAAAGGATGTCACGAGATTGTTGATAGTGATGATCTCAAATCTTGGCTCATATTTACTATCTCGTGAATCGAAATGGACCTCCTGCTTAAAGTACTAATCTTTGCGGACTTTGAAGTTGCACCACCTATGCACTAAGTTTACGATGTTGATATATGAAAACTACGAGCTCAAGAACAATGTCAAGACTAGAATGCTAGGATTTGAAATGTAAAATATGGGGTGACCTCCTTAGGGGAGATTGTTAGGAATTAGAAAATTCCGGTCTTTGAAAGAGTCGGTCACCCCAACTATTATCTAGCATAAGTTAGCTCGTAGATTGGTCATTAATTACGGTTTATGTAGTTAGTTAATAGTGAATAATAGTATAGTGCAACACCGTGGAAGAAGGTCGGGTCTTTACCAGCTGTATCCCACGATCCACGGGCCGTCGGGAGGTCGTTTAGGTTGTAACCTATAAATACCCTCTACCTTGCAAGGTAGAGGTTGGATATTCTTTGGTAATCTAATATTCAACTAGTTTCTCTCACTAGAATGTCCCACTCTTTCTCTCTAAAATCATCTATGTGCTAATTGTGTTAATGTTATGATGTGTAAGTGAAAAGTTAATATCTTACAGTTCACCGCCTAGGGTGTTGAAAAACTTGCTCGACGAAAGGAAGTTCCTTTGACCCCGAACCATAGCGTGTAGCGTTATCAATAAGCTTGGCATTACACACATCTCCACCACTAGAGCTAAGGTTAAGACATTTTTTAGAAAGCAATGTTGGGTAGATAGTGATTTAAAGGCTATGGGGTAGTGTCATTACTAACGTGTCACGGCAAAGTGGACAAAATCAATGATACATGACCAAATCCATGGCCAAGATATCAAGGATTTCTTGCTGCATCACCTAGACACGCTTCACGACAAAAAGGGTAAGGTACGGCATGGGATATTTTAATGGGTGAAAAGAAAAAGAAAACAAATAGTCTTAGCTTAAAACCAAGTTGCCATCGCCCCACCATTCATTCAAGGTTCATCTTTATGGTACGGACATAGGATCATAATATGTTACGGGAATACACCATTTGAATATTTTTCCTTCTCGAACCGATGGTTTCTTGACTATCTTTCAATCTTCGAATGTGATCGAGGTATTTATTCTCGATGCTAATTTCTTTTAATCACATAGTGCTTACAATATTCTGCACTTTTATCAACAAAGACTATTACGCACTTTTATTATAGCGCTTTTTTTTTTCAATCCCCTACTTGAGATGAGCATAAGGAGACAATTGGGGGGGTCTTCAATGATCTTCAATAAGATGTAGTTGATTTGGTATGTTTTCTGAAACTTTTACTCAAACCTCGAACTAGGGCGAATAATGACTCCAAGATCAAAAGATAAGACTACACGGTAGGCTAAGGTGTAAAGGTGAAACGAAAATAAGGGTTAGAAAATGAAAGGATAGGCTCAAATAGGTGTAACTAGGGGTATCTTGCACTAAAAGAGAGTGCAACAAAAGGGGTTAACACGGAGATCGAAAAGTCAATGCGACTAATCGATAAACACACACAAGTAAACACATATGGGCTATTTGGGTTTAATCCTAAAAATTGCTTTTTCAAATTGTCTTTTCCAAATGCACCGTTAACTTGATACACTACTGCTCTATGGTCTCGAAGTGATGTAAAAGCCAAGTTCTAAAGTTTACAATACTATCGGCACACTCAATATTTGGTAGATTTGGGTAAAATAGGGGAAACGGAAGGGCTAAATCTTACCAATGACAATAAGGGTTATAGTGTGCTCGGCTATATGTAATTCTAGCTTGGTTAAAAAATATGACAATTTTTTTTTTCAAAAGAGCTTAAAATTTTATAACCAACTAGAAAATCAGGGCAAGTAGGCTAAGTAAACATACACTTTATTTCTATTCCTATCTCCCCACTGGAAGTGTACAAAGTCCCCTTTGTACGAAAAAAGGAAAAATAAAATAGAAATGAAAAATAACCGAGAAAGAAAAAAAAAACTCCCCTCTTAAATGCTTGCCCAAGATGTCTCACTAATGGTTGAAGGTGGGTCAGGAGGTTGCTAATGCGTATCTTATCTGGTGACTACGCCTTAACTAATATGTTGTCAAAAATTTCCTGCTGCTTCACAGGTTACGACGTAACTGACCCAAAGGGTTACATCGTAATTCACATCACAGAATCAAAACCTGCACATAAATACATAGGAAAATTTTGTACCTAACGGCACAATAGATTATCCGCCACACAAATATCCTAGTTATTAAGTTATTACATACATATGTTTGAAATTGTTTTAGAAATTGTTCAACAAACAGGGGAATCAATCATCCCTGTGGTGATCATGCTCCATGGAGTGGAACTGAGTTGGTTTGAATGGGGTGCTTGTGGTGCTACCAGGAGTGGGCTCGGTCTACATAAATGCCACTCCATGCTGGATGCCAATATCGGGGATGTCGGGATGGTACACATATCCTGGTCCTTGCCATCGAGGATGGCTCAGGTGCATCCCTTGAAGCATCTGGCTCGTACGATCCGCTCATCGATCATCTATCCCCAACATTAACGCGTGCCCTACGTCGCCCCCTAGGCACACGTTCCTCAACATCCTATTGGGCACCACCAGTACCACTACCTTCCCCAACTTCTCTCCTTGGGGCTACTCCAGCTAACTCAATCACTCCAAACACATCTTGGGTGCAAATCCCAAACTCCACTAGCTTATTCAACCCAATCAAGTTAGTTTCCTTCCCAAGGAATACCCAAGCCAAAGCCTCCTCAATCATAAACTCATAACTCCTTGCCAACCTACCAATTAAATGAGCCTCCTGAATCGGACTCTTCCCGGTAAACCCTTAGCTCCACTGCCCATGAACCTTGCCAAAATAGGGGACATCAATGTGATTTCCCCCATCCATCCCATCTAAGAGGTACAAATCGTCCATGGTCATTTTCTCTTTAGCAGAGTGCCTTGCCCTTATAGAGCAAGCAAGGGGTCCAGTGCAGGGCGATTTAATAGGGTTCCTTACCAAGGTGTAAGTAGGTGGGTGCCTAGAATTGTACCCGGGCATAAGAGAAATACGGTTGAAGTAGGTGGCGAGATCATAGTCTTTGGGCCTATGCCTCTAACAAGTATTGTAAAACACTTGGAAGGCTTCAGAATCCATCTCTTCCCGTGTGTACAAACCCATTCTTTCGGTAAAATCCTTCAAAGTTAACCGCCTTCTCACACCCCCAGCTGAAAATGCAATGAAACCTGATTATCATCCTCGATTTCACTCTGAACTCAACTGTAGCAAGAAACTCCCGAACATATTCCGGAATAATTGGCTCGGTGATCCGAAAGAGCCTTATCCAAGCATTGCAAGTGAATGATCCCTGCGAGCACGTGAACTTGATCTTGCAAAATTTTCAAAGTTTCCTTCCAGCAGACCTGATGCAGGTTTTACTGACCAGGTTTTAATATTTATAAGTCTCATTATACCTATGGTCTATCCTAATGCACTAACAGGCAGTGTATCCGGTCGTGTGTAGCGTAGTATTTGGTAAAACCGAGGTCGTCCCAAGAGCTATGTGTGCGGATTTAAACTAAGTCTAAGTGTCATAGATTTTAATATGAATATGATGTAGAATTAACTAATTAACTACTAAAGCAAATAAAGGCGAGGGTTGTGATCAATAGAGGAGAGGGGTGCTAACCTAGTTATTCATCCTAACTAGTTATGTTTACGTTTAATTACTTCCAATTACTTCAGGTGGGGTCAAAGTCGCTAGCACAACATTTGGTAAGTTCGTCTAACCTATCGAAAAGGGTCCCACCGAGAAATCGGTGATTCAATCATGAGTCCGTTGTTCTTAGTCCCTAAGCCAAGTCATTAAACCGCTACATGCTAGATTCATAATAATGAGTGCCGGCGCTAGCAACTTAAACACTCATCCCCGACTTCTTAAGTTCATCCAAACGGTAGGTGATCACTTGGTCAAATCGCACAAGCGTAAGGGTCGTCGATTGGTCATATCTTACCCTTCATACTCAGTATACCTATTAGGGTCAGTTGGTCATATCTCTTAAGTAACTAGCCACTACCGCCATTCAAAACTACCGAAACAAGGGTAGCTACCAACAAACTATGCATGCATACACTTAGAAATAATTATACGGAAGCAATGTAAACATAAACAAAACAATTAAGGAAAGCATAAGTAGGCCAGCACCAGAGGTGCTTATCCGCTCATATTAACTAAAATAATCGATTCAATATTTAACATTACGAAATACATGAATTGAAAGTAAAGAAAAGATAAAATGCTAATGCTTATCGTAGGGAGTGATTTCTCCCTTGGAGAGAGCTCTGTATGTTCCTCTAGATCTACCTTCGACTTCTACTCACGTTCACTTGGTGTTGCGTGTGAAATGGAATGCTTTGAAATGCCGGAATTCGAGGGGTATTTATAGGCCAGATCTGGTTACGGCGTAACTAATGTTAAGAGTTATGCCGTAACATCCAATTCTTCGTATTTTGCACTAAAATGTTGGTTACGGCGTAACATTAGGAAAGAGTTACGCCGTATCTTCAATAAATACTGGTTGCGCCGTAATTGAGACAATAGTTACAACGTAGCTTGCAACGGCGCGGAACCTCATTTGACCTAGCTGGTTACGTCGTAATCTTTGAGAGAGTTATGCCGTAATCTTTTGTTGAGTTGGTTTTCTAAGCCACGCTTTAGTTACGGCGTAATGTGAGAGAGGAGTTACGCCGTAACTTCTTCAAAATGAGCATACTATGATATATCTTTAATAAATTCTCCAAATCCGCGTCTCTTTAGCTCCAATGCTCGTAATTTACCTGAAAGTGAAATATAGAGGAAAACAAGCGAAATCCATATAAATGATATAAAATGCGAGCATTATCGGGAAATTGACACTTAATATTGAACTATTTGATGTTATCAAATATCCCCCACTTGAACTCTACTTGCCTCAAGTAGACCTTATTAGAAAGATTCCTAAAAGATATCTCCCATTACGGAAAATATAAGTTTACAAATCCCTTATGCTAGAATAAACAAAGCCAACACCTCACGAAAGTGGGAACAAAACACTCAAATCTCTCAACTATTTAAAGTGTCAATTTGGGTGATCACTCATTGCACGGTCATAGCATGTATTCTATCATAAGCTTGGCGATTACATATCTCCACCACTAGAGTTAAGGACTAAACAATTCTCGAAGGCAATATGGGTAGACACGACAAAGGTTAAGGATGATTTGTCATTACTAACATGTCACGACGAAGTGGACAAAATCAATGATACAAGACCAAATCCTTGGCCAAGACACCAAAGATTGCTCGCTGCATCACCTAGACACGCTTCATGACTAAGGGTAGGATAAGACATGGGATAAAATAGGTGTAAAATAAAATCAAGCAAATAGTCTAAATCTACAACTAAATCATCACCACTTACCGTCTGCCAAAAGTTCAAGTTTCGAAGTCAAGAAACCGTATCATGATATAACCAGGTAGATGTGCCATTAGAGGACACCATGATGGGCACACTTCCAACTTCATTCTTCAAATGTGACCGAGGTGGCCTCCTATATACTAAATCTATAGTAAGCTCATAACAATAGTGCTTATAACATCTCACTTTTACAATCAAATGCATAACAATAACTATTGTGGAATGTGTAACATATTGGATTTCACAATCACACTAAACCATAATCACAAGTAGGCGAATAAGATGTTTTAGAGAGAAAGTGGGATATTCTAGAAAGAGAAACTTGTGGAATGTTAGATTCCCAAATGAACATCCAACCCTCTACCTTGCATGGTAGAGGGTATTTATAGGTTACAAACTAAACGACCTCCCGACGGCCCATGGATCGTATACAATGGGTAAAGACCCGTCCTTCCTCCACGGTGTTGCACTAAACTAAATAGCTAACTAAATAACATAGTAAATAATGTAATGTCTACGAGCTAACTTATGCTAGATAGTATTTGGGGTGACCGATACTTCATTATGGAATTTTCTAATTCCTAACAATCTCCCCAAGGAGGTCACCCCATGTTTTACATTATGAATCCTAGCATTCTAATTAATCTTCGCCTTGAGCTCGCAGACTTTTCTTCATCAAAGTATTCAAACTATGTGCATCAGGTCGATTTCATCATTGTTCAACTATGATGAATGATTTGTGGAGGTTGTTGAGTGATCCACGATGATGACCTTTTGAGCATTACTAGAGATCATCACCACAAAAAATCTCAAAGATCACCCATTGTTGTGTTGCCAACATATGATGTTGTGACAATTGGACCGACATGCTCACATTCGGATCATGATTTCTTCTTATCGTGGTAGCGGAAGCTTTTGTTGATTCATGATATTGGCGCAGTAGTAGAAGCATGGAGTGAAAATATCGTAGTCATTGATGCACTAATCATGATTTCTTTCGAGATGAATGTGTTGAGTGAGCATGCGGCTATGGATTGACCGCATCATTCGATCACCGCAAACGTAGGCGACCGCATAAAACATTTAGCAATAAAACACACGAAGTGTCTTTGGTCACTTCGTTGAATTGAGGTACACGCCCACGGTTCCCGCTGATCAAGACAAGTACCGCCTGTGATCGTGTATAATTCAAGAATTTCCTTGACAGGGTTTCGCAATGCTCTAGTCGTTCTCAAACCGAACGTCTCAAAGAAGACAACACGGAGTGAGTGAACCAAATGAATAGAGATTCAATGATTGATGAAAAGAGATTTGAAAACAATCGTATCGCACAATAGAAATTGTTTTGCAATACAACGAAGGTTTTAATGAAAATCAATTATCAATCATAAACACCTTTTGATTTGAAATATTCGTACACGGTCGAAGTGCTAAAGAAAAGAGTTTTAAGCACAAAGACCGGTTTTTCAAAGGTATCCGCCAATCCATAACTCGAACCGAGATTGATTCAAAAGATTGAATCGCCCCATTGTTTCGTTCGGTTGTCACATGGTTGATCTATTGAATAGATCTCACATGCCACCTACCGTGAGCTTGTTTGATGTTGGCTCCGTAAGGCTTTCCATCTTCATTGTGAATATGTTTGCATATCACTCGGATGTTCGCAATACCACAAGGATAATGCGTGGGACTCAAGATATAATCTCTCTTCCACATTGTGTGAAACAGAGTCTTCATTGAAAGTGTCCTAATGAGATTTATTGATGATCTCGTGGCTCTAGACTCAATTTGTGCATATTTGGATCCTGTATCGGAGACTAGGAGAGGGTCTCCTTCTTCAATATCAACAATCTCTAAGAGAAAGTCGATAGATAATGTCGGTTCCCGTGAGAATGAAACAAGTCCTTTTAAGAGGAACTTGAGTGGTTTGGGAAGTTGAAGTGCAGTGCGTTCTTGGGTCCATGACGTCTTGTCTTCAATACCGATGTTACCTTGGTAACCACCAAGAGTAAATGAATTGAACCCGGTTTCTACCCTAAGGTTGAATAATTGGAGGGCTATTTGTTTTCACCCTTTTCTCATTCAATTCTTTTCATTCTTCAACCCTTCAAGCTTACCGAGACTTCATAGCTAGAACCTTGTTGGGTTTATTCAAGTACTAGCTCGGCCTCATCCGCACTCTTCCCATATCTCATTTTTCTCCTTTTTCAATATACCTAAGGACTACTACACTATCTAGTGGATTGTCCTCGGTAGATCCCTCCGGTTCTCAGCGGATCATGGGAACAAATACCTAACCTTATCATCCTTATATCACCATACATAAAGTAAAGTTGGTCGGTCTATTTGGTATTGTTCATCCGCCATTGGAACCAATTGAAAACCATTTGAAAATCAATCCGGATACTTGTGATATATTATCAAAGCATTTTGTACCGAATTGTTTTGATATTTTAGAACAAGAGCCCCCTCAACATGTGCATCAAGTGTTTGAAATCGCTTTGCACACGGAGGCAAGAGAAAGAATTAACTTTTGATTACCATTTTCTAAAAATATCAACATCACTTCCTTGATCAAATCAAGTAGATAAAGCATTTTGGGGAAGGATGAGGTTTTCATAAGCTTGCTCCCCTCAATATGTGCCTTGAGGTTTGAAAGAGTTTTGCACATACAAGAGGGAAGTTCTTTGAAGTACAACCATGATCACCAAACATTTAGAAACCATTTAACACACAATCAAGGTACCTTACGTAAAAGCATGGAAAACTTTGTACCTCAAGGTTTGAATTTGTTTTGAAATGCTCCCCTTAATATATGCTTCGAGATTTGAAAATAATTTAGCATATATGAGAGAACAAGATGCACATTGAAAAGGTCATCTTTATCATCTTTCATATTTATATCACATTTTCTCCCGATCAAAATTTCAAATCCTTTGAGATTTTGGATCTCAAGTGATTTAAATATGTATGAAACAAAACATTTGTAGGAGAAAAATGTGTCCGGTTTTATAAGATTGAAGTGGATAAGATCAAGTTCCTTTTTATACATAAGAAAGGAAACCACAACACACAACCTAGCACTATTACATACATTATAGTTGTTTAATTGTCATTACACCACATATTACACATCAAAATAGTACATCATACACTACTTCCTAAGATGACATCATTCAGTTCTTTGAAGTAGTTTGTAATGACCATCATGAAGTCTACCACCAACAAAGCTTTCAAGGCTACGGAAGATTCTTCGAGTCTTAATTCTTCACCGATTGCAAAGAATGAAATCTTCACACCTCTTTAAGTCATCATCGGACCCGAATTTAGTTTTGTTCCACCGCTTCATATCAACTCTAAATTCATTCACTCTAGAGTTCAACTCTTCTTCAACCATTTTGAGTGTACCATCACCGAATTTGTAGAGCTCACAAAGTCTCATCAACATGCGAGTCCCATACTTGTCATGAAGATGACGGCTCTGGGGTGTCAATAACTCTATATTCGTGACGAAATTCTTGTCCTTTGGTATTCCATTGTGGACTTGTAAGGTTGACTCGAGTCCGGTAGCTTTCATTCCAAGTCGAAAGTCCTCAACCCTTTTCGAATGACTAAGCCCCGATCCAAAGATTGATGAAAGATAGAGAGCCTTTTTCTCACGGATAGGCAAATGTTCAAGGTTTCCTTGGAGATTCAATGATAGAGATCTTCAAGTCATTTGGCAAACAGTGTTTGAAGTCGTTTTCTTCAATGACATACTCCTTTAAGTCCGCTTTTTAAGAACGATTTTCTTCAAGTACTCATATCCATAGATTGGGAAGATCTCTACTGCACGACACTTAAGATTCGCAACTTGGATCGAACATCTTTGCGCCTTTTATCGCCACCATGTCTTTCGATGTAGAAATTCTTCTTTTGAACCACCAATGAGAAATACCATATGAAGTCGCAATGTCATACTTTTGTTCTTCGACAACCCATAATTGATCAAGAACCATCTGCTCAAGTCCCCGATCGAGTAGGTTGCAACTTTCATTTTGAGATCGAAAGAGTGATCTTCTTTCTGTAGAACGAGCACACGATAATCCAAGTCATGATTGAAGAAGAATTCACCTGAATGGTCATCTGTCTGTGTTCACCGCCTAGAGGAAGAGGCTTGTTCACATTGAAATGACGATATGCTCACCGACTTGATCATTCAAAGATCTTATGGCATTCTTCCATCCGGTATTGGAGTTGGTTGGCATCCGAGTGAAAACTTTAACAATTTCATAAGCTTGTCCTTCAAGATCTCTTGGAGTGATGGATGAGATACTCTTCCGTTCACAATACCACCTAATGAAGCTTCCCATATCACCGGTGAAGTGCGTAAGAGAGTCTTCACCGAACTTCATAATCATTGGTGATAGTTGATACCCAATTGTTGTCGAATAATCGTTTGACTGGGATGGACCATGAAGGTTCTGGAGTAAGAGGTCTCTCCTCAATAATACAGCTTTGAATTGTGTCCCTTGAAGGTGCAACTCGATGTGCTAGTGCATTTACCCGCCAAGTATGCATCAAACCAATCTTCTTCGATGGCTTAGGAATATGCTTGGTGGATGCATCATCTTCATCGATTCGACTCTATCATGACATGCGACTCTTCATGAACCATTTGATCTTCGTGAATTGAAGAGATTGTGGTGTGAACCTTGAATCAACCGTCGTCCAAGCAAGCATATTTCTTCCGAGTTCCTTGTTCTCCGGTAGGACTAGATTGATTGGAAGGTTTTGGTGGTGATGATGGTGGAGGTGGTGGAGGTGTAGAGGTTGTCTTAGAAGATCCACTAGCTCCAGAGTTCCAAGACCCCCACTGGAGGTGGAGGTGGAGGAGGATCTTTAGGACCTTTACGCAATGTTTCCAACACTATGGTCCTCCTTTTCTTCTTTGCTTCTCTTTCTCCAATGTCTATCAAAAACTGTTCATGATTGTCGTGCTTAATTGATTCTTCGAGAGCCTCATATAGCTTCTTATGGACTTCATGCTTATGCTCGCCAGCTTCATACATCTTATCTGAAAGTACAGCTCTCATATCTGCAATAGGTAGATCTTTGAACCGTCTAAGCAGTGGAGCTTCCATTGCCCATTCCACAACATCCTTAACTTCGGCTTCAATGGCGTCTGCAACCCCTTCATCAAAGTTGAGGTGCTCCAACCTATAGACACGATCCACAAGGGCATCAACAGATTTCGGTAGTTGTCTTTCAAGAGCTTCAATTCTTTTCACTGCTTTGTCGAGCAGTTGATCTGATGTAAGTATTTGAGGTGGTGAAGCTGGTGGAGTTTCCATATCAAGAATCGTAACCACCGGTTCAAGGGATGGATTCTTTGCGATTCGTGTGGTTGAAGTGCGGTTGCTTGAGCGTGTTTGGGAGGTGGAAGTGCCGTTGTAAGTGAAGATGTCGACATAGGTGGAATGGTAGATGTGTCTTGTCAATATTGACAAGAAACATGGATTGTGCATCCTCTTTATCATTATCTTGCTTAGAAGACTCAAGATCTATGGGTTTGTCATTTAAGAATTGATCTCCAAAGTGAAGTCTCAGATCTAGGTTCTTTAGTGAAGATAGAGAACCGGTAGAAGATTTGGTTCTTCCATGTGCATGGTCTCATCGATCTTGACTCAAGATTCTCCTGTGAGTCTTTATGCACCAAGTCATCAACATTCGATCGATCGAGTAACACTTGATGCAAGAGGTTCTTTTAATGTTTCTGCACTTTTTCCAACCCAAATTGTTCCTTAGTCAAGAGGATTCAGTTCTTCTCTTCAGTTCATATTGATTGGTGGTTCTTAATGGAGAAGATGAGATTGTTAGAAGCATTTGAGCGGCTTGTTCAGTATCAACACTAACAATCCCTTTTCCTTTGTCTTGTGTTATTGGTGTTGTTTGTCGAGGCAATTGATCAGGTTCTCTTAACACTACTCCTCCAACTGGTGCACTCACATTATGACTTTCTAGGCTTTGCTGGATTCCAAGTTGCAGAGCAAGATCATCTTCATCACCAACCTCATATTACCCCGAAACCCCGCCTCAACGCTACTTTTTCCCTTCCTTCTTCTTTCTTTTCTCGCTCGTGTGGATCCGCCGAGGTTTGTGACTTTTCATGTCTTCTTTTGGAAGAGCAAGATATGAAGTCCTTGAAGTCTTTGAACCGAATCGACTTAGTAGCTTTGGGTTGTGGTTGTGTGGGAGGACATCAACATCATCAATGGATCCGAAGCCCTTTTCATGAATAGTTTGAAATGATCCATCTTTTTAATATCTTCAAGAAGAAGAGAATCGAATTTGCAATCCAAAGACCTCTTTATTGACCCCATCGAAATATATCCGAGATTGCCTAGAACAAATTCATCCTCAACATTATGTAGATCCGATTCAATCCTAGGGTTGAAGTTGTGAATCTGCTGCAAGCATCGGATAATAAGCTTCAAAATCTAATGCTAGGAATCACAAGTTTGTTCTGTTTCTTTCGTCCCTGAGCTTTATTCTGAACGTTTGTTCTATCAGATATGAATGTGTTCATTGACAGTGAAAATTCTTCCCAAATACGTTCTGAGACATTCACATTCACACCATTGACGATACCCCATAGGATTTGCAAGATGGGAATTCTCACTTTATCAAACCCTGATGTTTTGCCAGATAAGCACAAGTTGAGAACTGTTGTCATTGCTCTCCAGGGTTGATACATGTGTCCGGTGATGATATCAGAAGCCCTTGTAATGCTAGTCTGGTACCCCAAACCAATTAGAAAGACTATTAGATCGTCAGCACTAGGTGGAGGTTCAGATCGTATGTTGGGGTTGCAGGGAGTGATTCCTAGAGCCTTGCTAAGAATGTCAGAATTTATCTCAAATTCCCTATTATCCAGTTTGCAGGAATATTTAGCTGTGATTTTGTTCCATTCAAGGGTGTTCCATAATTGTTGTATGTAAATGGTGGGAATTGTGCATTGCTTTGTTAGTGCACCAAAGAAGTTTGTGTTTTTGAGGATATCAATAGACACTTTGAGGGTAGGATTTTTTTGCAACTTTTGTAAATCCACATAACAATTACTTTTTCCAATTTCTGCCCATTGACTTTTAGGAAGGATTTCTTCATCAGAAAGGACTTTGGATGGAGCAGAGGATGCAATGTTCTCAGCTGAGGTTGTGTTTGCCATTGAAGATCTAACGATACACACAAGCAACAACAATAATTGAGAGCATGTCAGATTATAACTGGTTAGTTAAAGCAACCATGAATCCACCCTTGTGACAAACACCGTAATTAAGAGCATGGATATAGTTCCCATAAGCAAATTGAAATAGATTGAGTGGGATAAAAGAGTTTTTCAGGTTAACGGCTCCATTTGACACAGATTTCGAGACACAAGTTGGTTATGGATCAAATTATTTAAACACATAGTTACTAACAACTATTATCATGAGACAAGATACTATTAAGGAGATGTTATAGCAGGATGTTTGGACCAGGTTGTGATACCAAGTTGCCACAAGAGAAACCAAGTACAACATGATCAAACAGTAGCTGATATAGCAATTCGCTAGCAGTATGATTGTCAATACAAGTCGCTACAGGAAAACCTGAGACAAGTTGCTAACATGAAATTAGGCTAGTAAGTTGCCTTAAAAATAGTTTAATAAACCAAGTCGCCACTAGAAATTTGTGCCATCAAGTCGCTAATTTTGCATAGGTAAGTTGCTATTAATAGTGAAAAGACCAAGTCGCTACATGATTAATATTACTAAGTCGCTAGCCTTAAATGACAAGTCGCCATCAACAGTAATTCTGCTAATTCGCTACAAGTAAGTTCACTAAGTCGCTAACTTTACTATGTCGCTAACTTGTAAAGACAAGTCGCCATCAACATCAATACCGCTAAGTCGCTATAGGTCAGTTCACTAAGTCGCTAACTTGACTAAGTCGCTAACTTGACTAACTCGCTAACTTGTAGAGACAAGTCGCCATCAACAGCAATACTACTAAGTCGCTATAGGTCTGATCACTAAGTCGCTAACTTGAATGTATTCAGGAGTAGCAACTCGCCACGAAGAATTAATACACTAACTCGCTACCAAGAACGTTATCATAGCAGATAAAGAACACATGCATATTATTCTTATAATCAACTCAATCCATTCAACACAATCCAACCACTATCGAAACACGTTCGCTTAATCCATACACACAACCGATACAAAACACAACCCAACTCGAATCACACAAAAACGACGCTTACATATTCATTAACACATATACTCATAAGGATTTACAACAACCCAGTGCATTCAAACTACTCTTAAACCAATAACATATCAGTCTCAATTGTTCCATTAAACAAATCCAACAACAAACCTTAACGAGGGAAGCAAGAGATGATTTTCAAGATCCGTGGAAACTGTTAAGGAATAAGAGTTAGGAAATGCATATATGTTCATGTTTGGAGACAAGAAACAGATCAATATTGCCTTACCACACACAAGTCGCTATGAAGATTCGAGAGAGGAAGAGAAAAACGAGAGGAAGATGAATGTTATAAAGTTTATGAAAAATAACAAAGCAAGTCGCTAAGGTATAGAGAGAGAGGATTTAAGCAAGAATACCAAGTTGACACATTTAGACCCTGTAGTTTTGTGAGTGGTTAGAACTCGCTATCCTTGAATCATAATAAGTCGCTAAGACATTACTCAGCAAGTCTCTAACCTCAAATTTACCAAACCAAGTTGCTAAGACTTTACAAAGCAAGTTGCTCTCTTATCACATTATGTATTACAGACTCATTGGTTATATGAACTTATCGATAGCAAGCTAACACATAAAGAGATAACATAATAAGATAAGCAAACTCATATAATGGATAAGCAAACTAACAACTTGCATTTGAGCACAAAACATAACCAACAGAGAGATAAACAAGATATCTTGAAGAATTCTCCCCTCAATCAATGTTACTAGAGAACATTGATTGAAATCAACCCACCGATATAAGATTAGAATATATCATTTGTTCGAACTTCATCTATGATCCCGTATCATTATTGAATGACATTTCTAGGACCGTAGATGTTATCGATAACAAAGAATATATCCTTTATTAGTTTGAGGAAAATGCCAAAATTATGAATTTAAAAGAATTAAATATTTTAAAAATATAAAAGAATTATTAGAATTTTTTTTATTTTTTTATTATTATTATTATTTTTGTACACGATTAATAAGAACGAGTCCCGATTCAAGATGAAAAGGAGTCAAAGTACGAGGTACATCAAATCGGCATGCTATAGCTCCCGAGTGAGCTATATTCATTTCTGATGGAAACCAAGTCATGAAGTTCCTGATTGAATTGAGCATTGTACCTGAAAAGGAATGAGAGCACATTGTACTAGAAGCACATGTAGAATTGCAAATGGATGGGTTAGTGACATGATTAATCTCACTATTGGATGTATCACAGTTTTAATTTGACGTAATAATTATTGGAGATCCCTTTAGGCTCAATATGCTTGAAGAGTTTTCCTGTGGGCATCCACTTAAGGCAAGATCTAGGTATGTAAGTCCGTTTGGGTCCTGTAAACTTAAATAATCGCTGTGGGAATCCATTTGAAGCAACTGCTAGTAGATTTGTATGTGCACTTCCCTGTTTTGACTGTTGGTCCTTTTGTGATTAGTATGTTTCTTAGGGGATTGATCAGCCAATTGATGTTTCTTATGAGAACTAGTCGTACTTCTAGTATTTCTGATCTTTGAGCTTTGAACATTAACCTGAGGTTTGAGATTCATCATATCGGAACGAAGCAATGAAGTGACTGGTTTTGTCAAAACAACATTCTCATCAACTTGGGAGGCAAGCCTAGATTTCGATGGTTTAACTCTTTCAGTTCTAAAGGCATTAGGTCGCTTAACTCTCAGACGTTTAGAGTGGTTCGAACAGTTGACTTTCCCAAAGTTGATGGTTTTGCAAACTTAGTGTTCATCCTATTTCCAATAGATTTCCTGAGCTCATTTTTAAGGCAACAATATTGAAGCTCTTATCCCGAATTTGGGCTTTGAGGTCATCAATGTCTTTCAACAAGATGTTAGATTGATTGATCAACTTGGAATTGGTCTCCTAAGTTCTTTCTTAATGACTCATTTTCTCTTAATAGGTTGGACACACATAGAGCTAGTTCAAGATTTCTAGATTCAAGTGTATCACTCATCTCATTACTGATCATATTTCGCACATCCGAGAGTAGTAATTTGGATTGCATATGGTTGAATCTTTGTCCCTAACTGGTTTTAATTGATTAATTTCAAAAATTCTCAAATTCGAAATTCTGATTAATACAAGATTTTTTTGCGTAAAAGCTTTCATCCTTTTGTTGTATTTCAATTTCCAATGAAATACAATGTTTTTCAAGAATTGAGTATTTGTTTGAAAGTTCATCATATACCCTTTTTCAATCATATCATTAGCTTTAATAGTTTTAGATTCGTGCTCAACCAAGATTGATTTCATAGTGTTATGTTCGAGTTAGAGTCGTACATTAACATATGAATTACTATGATCGCTTAAGTGTACCTCATCACCGAAACCTTTTCTCGACTCGAGTCTTTGAGATCAAGACAGTTGTCTTCATCCTCTTTATTGCAACCGAACTTCAGATTCGGTATCATTCATTGGTTCAACTGATCTATTGCATGACCATCACAATCTTCCCATAGCATCACTTGACACCCATTCATTTCATTCACTTGTCATTCTCTTTAGCGACTTCCTTAATGTATATTTCCACATTACCCATAAGTTGAATAAAGGTGTTTTTGAACTTATGAATTTCCATTCCAAAGTGTTTTTGAATGAGATTTCACCATGTCATCATCAAAATCGAGGAATATTCCCCGGATAAGTGGTGAAATTGATTGAAGATTACTTGAAGAGTCGCATTAGATTCATCATTGAGAACTTTTCTTTGGTAATTTGAAACCTCAGTTGTTCTAAGTTTAGTAACACAGTTCTTGTCAAAGTGGGAAAGTCCTGACGAAGGATAGCACTGCTTGTTCGATCCATAGTAGTAGATAAAAGTAGTTTGAGATGCTGATGAAGAAGTTGAAAGGGCTCAATGGAGCATTCCATTTGCTTTGCATCATTTGTCAATATTAAGAGTGACTCATCAGAGTTGTTTTGATTAAAAGATGCTGAATCATTTACTGTAGAGCATTCTGGGAAGCATCCTGTTTCATTATTCAGTGAGGTATCATAGAGTGCAAGTACTTTGGTGATTAAAGGATCAGTGATGTAAGACATTGTGTTCATGAATGTGTTTATGGATATTAGATATAAGTAACTTGCTTCACTTCACCAAGGTATTCAAAATCCAAGTCGCTAAGTACCAAGTAGCTAAGAGTTTAACAGCAAGTCGCTAATAACTAAGTCGCTACGAATTTTGGCACCAAGTCGCTAAGTAGGCAAGTCGCTAAAGAGAAAATCGTTAAGCACCAAGTCGCTATCAAAATTTTGACATCAAGTCGCTATGCACCAAGTCTCTAAGTTGTCAAGTTGCTAAAGAGCAACTCGCTAAGCACCAACTCGCTAACAAATATAACTACAAGTCGCTAACTTTCACCAAGTCGCTACCCGTAGTGGAGAATCCACTATGTGTACTGTTTGTCGGCTGGTTTCAATAGACAAGTCGCTACGCCTAAATCGCTAACAACATCAACTACAACTCGCTACCAATTTTCAAAGCAAGTCGCTACCAAGATAACTTTTCCGTGGGTTAAGTCGCTAGCTAGAAAAATCACATAAACACCACTTTTCAATCCAAAATCAACCCAACCACGATGATTCAAGCTTACCAAATCAAAACCCAAGCACATACAATGATTCTAAACACAAAACTACACCCAAGATTCAAACTTTAACACTAGAAATGAATCAAATGATGCAAAAACCACTAAACTTTTTCAAACTCTAAAACCACCTAAAAGTCACTAGAAATCCAAAGATATGTAAGAGATGATCTAACCATGGCTCTTGATACCAATTGTAACATATTGGATTTCACAATCACACTAAACCATAATCACAAGTAGGCGAATAAGATGTTTTAGAGAGAGAAAGTGGGATATTCTAGAAAGAGAAACTTGTGGAATGTTAGATTCCCAAATGAACATCCAACCCTCTACCTTGCAAGGTAGAGGGTATTTATAGGTTACAAACTAAACGACCTCCTGACGGCCTGTGGATCAGGTATACAATGGGTAAAGACCCGTCCTTCCTCCACGGTGTTGCACTAAACTAAATAGCTAACTAAATAACATAGTAAATAACGAATGTCTACGAGCTAACTTATGCTAGATAGTATTTGGGGTGACCGATACTTCATTATGGAATTTTCTAATTCCTAACAGAAGACTAATTGATAGACACACAATGATAGGCTATTTGGGTGATAATATAATCTGCGCTTCTTAAACCGAAAAGTCCAAGTACATCAAGCCAACTCAACATACCTCGCCTATGGTCTCGACATTCATAATTTGGTGGATTTGGGGTAAAAATTTGAAACGGATAAGGCTAATCTCACCATATAATATCAAGGGTTATAATGTGCTCGGCTAAGGTCTAATCTAGTTAGGTTAAGAAAAACATGTCAAAATTTTAAAATGGCATAATTTTTCAAAATAAACTAGAAAAACGAGGGCAAAATAAAGTTCAAGAGACAATTTACTCCCGTCCCCCACTTGAAATGTACAAAGTCCCTTTTGTACTAAGCGTTAAATAAAGGTGAAGAGAATGTAGAATTAGGCGAGAACTTCCCGAATTTGCTCCAAAAGAAAGAAGGCCCACGAAAAGAGTCGGTGCTTCGCATAAGCATCCACGAGCAAACTTCAATCACGAAATCACACTCCGACAAGCATTATTCTAAAAAAATAAACCTAACTCACTTTCGTAGGAAGCACGGTTGCATTTAGCGTATGCAACAAGCCTTTTAAACCACTTGGCGTCCCAAGTGGACGAGTGTAGTCTCATGAGGGCTTACAGGGAACATACCCACAAAGTTCATTTGAAAACTAATACAAGGTTATTATGTTTAAAATGAAAGAAGTGTTCTGAGAGGATGGTTACGTCGTAACTCTCATAAGGAGTTACGCCATAATTGAGCGAAACACAGCGGGCGTTACAAGAGTGTAGCTACGGCAGAACTGTTGAATGAGATTACGCCGTAATTGGTATTGCTCAAGCATCTTGCTACAAAATGTATGTTACTGGCGTAACCATAAGAATGAGTTACGCCATAACTATGGATGATCAGTCCCGTTCGACATAGTGCGAAGAACTTTTCTTGAAATCATGCAAAATGGTTAAAACACAAAACCTAGAAATGGAAATAAAACCAATGAAAGGGATAATTTGGGTTGTCTCCGAAAGAGTACTTTTCTTTATTTACAGTCTTTAAGTTAAACTCGAGCCTCTGAGCTTTATGGTGGCCTTTGGACTTGCCAACTTCCTCCATGTCCTTCATCAAGTTATGTCGACCCAAGAAACATTGGTAGCGGTCGAAGGTACTCTTTAGTCTCGATATTCGAATTTTGCAAATTTTTCGTCCGGCCCCAAATGGTATCTAGTGAATTCATACTTTTCGCTATAATTGGTGGCGACCTCTTATACGAGAATCGAAAAGTTTACACCTTCTCTGCTCATATGCTTCATCATCGTGGTCAATGAATCCATCTTCGCCTTGTAGTTCAAGGTAATCCAAAATCCCTTCTATATCATCATCGTTAGACTCGGTACCTTTAAACCATTCATCGTTGAGTAAATCTTCCACCAGTACTCGTTTGCATTCCTCTTTCTCATTTCTCGTTAAATCTTCCACCAGTACTCGTTTGCGTTCCTCTTTACTCATATATCCCTTCCATATCTTTTCCTTGGTCAATGCATCGACTTTCCCATATTTGATTTTCACCCAATTGTCAAATCCTAGATTGTCTAACCAAGGTAATTCAGTCCTTTCTGCATCATTTGTTGAAGTCCAAAAGAATTCATCCTTTCAACCTCTCTTAAAACTGCTTCGTCCATTGCATTTATCATCATACGGGGTCGCAAGATGCCCAAAAAACTTCACCATGCGTCCTTATTTTCTCACACCAATGACTTCTAGTTACCTTGTCATGGATGTCGCTTGAGGGATCCTCCATGCAGTAGATATCATCATTTATGGGCCTTTTCTGTAGACAATGCTCCTCATAATCAATCTTGAGCTTCTTCAGCAGATTTGGGTTAATTTTAGCATCCTCGAATTGTATTGCATACCAATCATCAAAGGATAAATCTCTAAACTTAATTTCATGTCTTTCAAGCTCATGTGGTCATGTCCATTCCTCATCTTTCAGATTATCACCCGTTGCAATATTTGCGAAAAGGATTGCATGTAGGCCATGCTCGTG
Source organism: Chrysanthemum lavandulifolium (assembly GCA_022545495.1). NCBI lineage: Eukaryota > Viridiplantae > Streptophyta > Magnoliopsida > Asterales > Asteraceae > Chrysanthemum > Chrysanthemum lavandulifolium. Next base: position 80,379,909 of record CM040246.1, read on the forward strand.
TGGACTCGTCATCAATTATAATTATCGGGGTGCAATAATGCCTAATAGGTGGTTCCTCCTCTTCTTCAAATGAGAGCTTTTCCAATCTTTCTTCATCGATGTATGCAGGCCACATGAATTTGTTATCCTTGACCCTATCCTTATCGGTTCCTCCATCGCAAATTTCGTTCCGAGGGTCGCACGAAGCCCATAGATCATACCATTCACCATTAGCTACCGATATTTTCTTGCATCAGTGATACTTTCTTTTAGACGGGGACAGAGGACATAAATTAATGTCATCAGTCCATTCGTTAATAACTTGTGTCCCTGACTCGTCTACCTCGAGAAATCTATCAGCCCACGTATCCCAAAGATGCTTGCCAGAATCGTGATGTTTGGTTACGACATAACTCCTTTGTGTCATTATCATCGGTATTCTTCATAATGCCATGATCTCTGTCAAAAACGTACTTACGCCGTAACTCATGAGAGGTTTTACGGCGTAACTTCATACTGTCGCTGGAACTTTCACTTAAATCTGAACTTTCGGTGGGAGAATTGGCTTGTAACTTTGAGTCTTCATCAGAAAAGATGACCTTGCATTCCATCATGGGTTTTGCCCCTTCCGGTTTAGTACTATTCTTCCTTACCTTCTCACTAAGCTTTTCCACCATTGTTTCAAGGTGTTTTAGGGTTGTATCGTGTTTGGAAAGACTTCTATCAGTGTTTTCCTGGAATTCTTTTAGCCATTCATCTTGTTCCTTTTTGTCTTTGGGCTGAAGTTTCCAGAATTTTGTTAATGGCCTCTTCAATATTGGGCCTTTTTTCTCCATAAGGCCCACGGTTATAGTTTTCAGCAGGTCCTCCACGATAGCCATTACTATTCTGATTATCTCCGTAAAATGATCGATTTTCTCCATATTTAGCTTCTTGATTGTGTTATGTTCGTTAGTGTGAGGACAATTCTTGGTGAGATGTCCTCCCACGCATTTCATGACCTACTTGGATGGCATGAATAGTTTCTCGATCTTGAGTATATCCCACCGAGATTTTCCAGGTTTGTTAGTGATGGCGGCAATTCCATCAAGACTTCCCCGGACTTATTTTGCTACCTCCATCGTGCCATTTTGGGAATGATCGGCCATTTTTGAATGGCTTCAATCGAGAGTAGGAGTCATGCTCGGAATGGTCCTTGGTAGTCCAACATCCGTCTTGTAGTTACGTTGATTCCTTTGTAGAAGATATTGACCTTTTGTTGGTTGTTTAGATCATGTGTAGGACACTTGTAGAGGAGATCGTTGTATCTATCCCGGGCTTGATACAACGTTTCATCGTCATCTTGCTTGAAATTATGGATCTCCATGGTGATTAGATATCTTGACGGAGGACAATATCTGGATAAGGTGCTTTTCGATTAGAGCCCATGTATCAATTGCCCGACGGGCAATCTTTCGATCCATCTTCTTGCAGCCCAGAAAGAGTCACGGGAACACATGTAGCATAACATCGTCATGAGACACACCCGTAATGTTGAAAGGCTTGCCGATGCGGTTTCTTGACCAAGTTTTAATATTTATATTGTCTCGTTATACCTATGGTCTACCTAATGCACTAACGGGTAGTGTGCCGATCGTGTGTAATGTAGTATTCGGTAAACCGAGGTCGTCCCAAGAGCTATGTCTCATTGGATTATTACTAAGTCTAAGTGTCGAAGATTTTAATATGATTTCGATAAGGAATTAATTAATTAACTACTAAAGTAGATAAAAGCAAAGGTTCAATCAATGAGGAGAGTGGTCTTTGTTGGGATATGAAAGTCAAGATTGACAAAGTACTACGTAAAGATAAATCTTGTATAATGTAAAGTACTGGAAAACTCAAAGAGTCAAAGTATTGCTAAATGATAAAGTCAAAGTACTGCATACGAAGTCAAAGTACTGCAAGAACAAAGAACTGTTATATTCATTTATAGGAAGTCTTGTAATTCTAGAATATTCTTTATTAGATTACTTGACGTACAAGGATACAATTTGTAAACCGACTAGGGTATCCTTGAGCCTATAAAAGGACCCCTAGATTGGCATAAGATATATGTGATTTTATTAGAGTTTTAGAGAGAAGTTCGATATTATTAGAGTTGTTAAAGATCTGCATAATAAGCAGAGTTAGAGTTATTAATAAAATCGTTCAAAGTTAAAGTTATTCTTCTTAGATTTGTTAAGTAAATTCCGCATACTTAATAGAGTTTGCTCAGTGTTTCTTTGTTAGTAACTTAGGATTTATCCGAGGTTATTAAACCTTAACAAGCTATTTAAGTTAGTTTGGTTAGAGTACATCGATCCAACAAGTGTTATCGAGCTTGTGTGGAAACTCGACTAAAAGAAACCCTAAAACCTACTACAATGTAACCTAAAGATGTCGACCGATTACATTCCACCACCTTCCATCACCTCTATGAGGATTCTGTCATCAAGAAGGGTGAATACGATCTATGGTGTATGAAGATGAGGCGTTTGACATTGCCATTCTGCACCATGCTCTATGGAATGTAATTGTCAATGGTAATGAAGTAGTTCGAACTCAGAGATTCTGGACAACCTAAAGCACCTAAGGCGCCTTACAGAAGAACCTTAAGGAATCAAGAGAAGGCACTCAACATTCTCTTATCTCGCCATTCCATATGGACATCTATTGAATTCCATGATGCTAAAGATGCAAAGCGACTCTGGGCTGCTCTCAAGACCAGATTGGAGGAATGAAGCTTCAAGAAGATGCACGTAAATCTGCTTGAAGCAGTTTGAAACTTTCATCAGTGGGTGAAAGAGAGAGTCTTGATGTCGCATATGATAGGTTTCAAAATCTCCTCAATATGTTGGAGTTATACCAGTGTAAGTTTCATTGAAGATGCTAATATGAAGTTTCTAAGGAGTTTGCCATCCACATGGCATGTGATAGCTACAATGATTAGAGGTCAACCAGGTTTGGATGTCATGGACTTTGATGATCTCTACAACCATCTGAAGGTGTATGAGCATGAGATGAATGGTCAAACAAGTTCTAAGTCTCACAATATTGCTTTTCTATCATCGAAAGAGGCGCGATTTCCACCAAAAGTACCGCTTCTCCAACTCAAAGTATTGCCTCGTGTCGCTCCCACCTATGCTCAAAGAAACCCTACCACCTACTTCTATGCACTCGGATGAAGTTGTGCTCCTTCTTTGCACATCAAGCTAGTTTACACAGTAGTTTATGAAGATCTCTCCCAGTTGACGAGGATGCTTTAGAAGAGATTGATATCGGGTGACAAGTTGCTTTGATCAATTGCAAGGATCAAGAAGTACATGAAGAAAATGGAAAGAGCATTGATTTCAAACCAAAGCAGGGGATAACTTTTGACAAATCTAAAATTGAATGCTTCAATTGTCAAAAGATGGACACTTTGCAGGGAGTACAGTGTTTGCTAAGTATCAAGCAAACAGGATGACCGAGAAACCAAAGGCTGGAGCTAAAAGATATTCCCATTCTTGAAACAAAGGCTTTGGTTGCTCAAGAGAATTTGTCGAAGTTGACCGGAGTGAAGAGTTTGATGATGAACCGGTGACTTATTGTATGGTAGCGATGGAAGAAGCGCTTAAAGATTCGGTAGAAGAACCGGATCGAGCACTTGTGTTGATGAGGAAGTTGATCATGCCGCTTGGAATCGGAGATGGGTTTGTAGGATTTGATTGGAGCTTGAGTGTGAAGATGATCCTGTTTCTACTCGCAATGGTAGCTACTTCACCAAGTTCAACCCCTATCTCGAGGTATGCTCAAATTGTCATGATTTCTATCAAAAGCGCTAAATAGTTATGTGATTGAAAGAGATAATTGTATTAAGGCTAGGTCTAAGGTAGTCGGTTATCAAATAACTTTAGAGTATATGGAAGCCAAAATTATAATACATAAAAATAATGAAATGGCTTGGGGTGAAAAATATGAACAACGGGATTACCGTTAAAACGGAGTGAAAGGAAATTAATATGTAAAATTGTTTGAAATTGAGAAACTAACTAAGGAGAGAGATGATCCGTTAGCAAAGTTTGATGCCCGGAAAGAATGCAGTGCATCACATGTTACTTATGTTCAAAAAGCAGAGAAGAGCATACATTAGAACCGGCTTAGGTTTTGTTATGGACTTTGATAACATAGACGAAAACACATCTAGTGATCGGGATGACTTAGAAGATATAACCACTAGTGATGATGAACTCATTAATTATGTAGACACATCTAGTAATGAGGGTTCGCTTAGTGATTCACCTCCGAGTATAAGAAAGACAAAGGTTATCATCTTTGCTCCACATCCAGTTGGTAGTCATCAACCCATAAGACCTAATGTTTCACGTTTTGGTGTAGACAGTCTAGAGTTTAGGAAGAAGCTTATTGGTTAATCTAGGTTTGAAACCCCAAAAGAAACTGTTGAAACAAAATTTCAAAGTCAAGCAAGACCTTCACTCAAAGTCTTGCTCTACAAGCAAGACCTTCAGAAAACCTTTTCAAAGCAAGATCGCTAAACCTTTTGGGATAACTTTGGTCAAAACAGTTTAATCATTCACCTAGAAGGCACAATAGCTTTGGTCATAGACATAGAAGAAGTCACTTTGGGAGTATGGGTGAAAAGCGTGTTTTGTGTGTTTTAGTCCTACTCATTTAATCAAGGATTGTGAACATCACTCGAATACCTTAGAAAATTTCCAAAGAATGTGCGCTAACCGAAACCTAGAGAGAACAAACCGATGCGGAATCATTCTAATATGGTTAATCACAGCAATTTCTCACGGATCATAGGTACCCCCACCGAGAAGACCTTTTTCTAAACCACCAAGACCTTCACAAGCGAGATCTTCTCAAAGCTTCGCTCAATCAAACCAAGGTATCGCGAATATCACTTGGAACAAAAATCTTAGGAGATCTCATTACTATCAACCTAGAAGGTATTACAATTCACATAGGGATCTAGATCACAGAACCAAGTGTTAAACCGAATGGGTTAAGAGGGAAATCTAATGCTTTGAGGGACAAACAAGACTTTCAACAAAAAGTGAATCATATGTTTTATAATACAAGAAAAGAGAATGAATTTGCAAAGAGAGTTCGTTGAAAATCCGTAAAGTTTGAAAATCCACATGCTAAAAATCAAAAGATAATTACGGATCATGTTTTGAAAAGCGATTGGAAATTACATACTCAAATAATTTGAGTTTGTAACTCCACAAGGGAACACAAGTCAAGAATGGCTTGGGTTCCTAAAAAAACTAACTCTCTAAAATCTTTGTGCGGGCAACCTAGAAGAATAGCTTAAAGATCATTTTATTGTAGATAGTGGTTGCTCTAGAAGTATGGCGGAGACAAGGATATTCATGTCGATTTTAGATCTATTAGTGGAGGAAGAGTTGCATTTGGGAATGATCCCAATGGAGGAAGAATTCTTGGGAAAGGAACCATCAAAGCGATGCGTATAAGATGTAGACATCTAAAGGTGGGTGTGTGGGGAACCTAGGCGTAGGGAAAATGCCTAGGGTTTAGTTAGTTAGTGTTAGATCAAGTCTTTGATCTTTATTATGAATTAGTTAGTTAGTTTATGATAATAAAAACCTTGTTCATAATAATGTTGATTCTATGTTTGAATATTCCGCCTTCATTATTATGTGTTCCTAGATATAATATTAGACCTCGTCTAAGAGTTACAACGATCTTCACAAGTGCTAACCTAGTTATTCCTCCTAGCAAGTAATGTCTCGTCTAATTACTTCCAATTACTTGAGTTGGGTCAAAGTCGAGAGGACAACATTTGGTCAATTCGCCTAACCTCAAACAAAGATGCCACCACTGGAGACGTCGGTGTCCCTCATAAGTCCAGCTTGTTCCCGGTCCCCTAATCCAAGTCATTAAGTACCGCTACATTCTAGACTTATAATAGTGAGTACCAAGTTAGCAACTTAAACATTCACCCCTAATTCTTAAGTTCATCCAAACGGTAGGTGATCGGGTTGGTCAAATCGCACAAGTAGAAAGGGTCGTCGGTTGGTCATATCTTACCCTTCCCGTCTCGATCTACTCACTTAGGGTCATTGGTCATATCTCCTAAGCAACTAGCCTCTACGCCATTTAAAACTACCAAACAAGAGTAGCTACCAATAAACTATGCATGCATACACTTAGAAATAATTATGCGGATGTAGTATAAACGCGAACAAAACAATTAAGGAATCATAACTAGGCCAAGACCAAGAGGTGCTTAGCGCTCATATTAACCATACAAATCAATTCAATATTCAATGTTACTGAAATACATGAATTGAAAGTAAAGAAAAGATAAAATGTTAATGCTTATCGTAGAGGAGTGATTTCTCCCACAGACACTCAGATGCTCTATAGACTTGCCTTTGGCTTCTTCCCACGTTCTTTGGTTGTGGTGTGTGAAATGGGATGATTTGAAATCTTTGGAAATCGTGGGTATTAATAGGCGAGATCAGGTTACTACAACCAATAGAATAGTTACGCCGTAATCCTCTATTTCATCATAATTTACACTAGATCTGCTGGTTCTGGCAGTAACCTAAGTAGGTACGCCGTATCTTCAATAATTCTTGATTACACGGGGTTTATGCAAGTGTTACGGCATAGTTATCGTGACGTGGAACCTCATTTGACCTAATATAGTTACGTCGTAGTTCTTTGGGAGAGTTACGCCGTAATCCTCTTATGAGTTGGCTTTACGAGTCACGCTTTTATTTA